>JAURVB010013507.1:0-275928 GCA_033002965.1 Piper betle | reverse complement strand
CCTGACTCGAGTCACGGGTTTTACATGAAGCATAGTGAGGTTTTGAAAAGAGGAGCTATGTTAAATAATTAGTTGAATGATAAATTAATTTTGCTTAGTTTGTGGGTGATCTATAAAACATATCCATAAATTGAATGCAATTAGTCTAAATATGAATCATTGGATGTTTATGTGGCATGTTTAAATCTTAGATTAAATAAGAGAGTTTAACTGTAGCGAATTTGTAAAGTTTAATGCGTCTTAATTGAAGTTGATGGTGAATAGACCCAAACATGGATATTTGAAGTTGGTTGATTTTAAGATAGTTAATGTAACAACCCAAATTTTCGGTCTGATGGTAACCCTAAGTGCAATGTTAAAAATTCGTAAAACTATTAATTTAACTATTATCGTACAAACTTTATAGAAGCATATTTTAAAAGCATAGGCTAGATCCAAGTAACGGTCAACAAAAATCATACATATATATAAAATCATTCTGTGCCAGAACACACAATGACACCGCATGCAGCCCGGACAACTCAAGAAAACAAACAGCGTGCCATAAACATATGCATGTAATGAAATCTATTCAATGGTAACTTGCCTACATTATGCATAATCATATACATGTATCGATGTATCGGAATATAGTCGACGATAACATGCCCGCATCATATAACCATATATACATACCAGAATCTAGTGGATGGTAACATGCCTGCCTCATAACTTATCGCTACTAAGATCATACAAAGAAACATACATACACATTGTTCGGACTAAAGATTGCCCCCCCCCCCCCTCCCTCCGCCCTGTAGATCCCGTCTTTCGATCCAGGTTTGAGGGTTCGGTTGGACCGAGGTGCCCTTGCCACATAAAGAGATAATACGATAAAAATAAAATTTCACAGACAGAAAATAACATGTGGGAAATTTTATCTGGTTCTTTAGGGTTCAACTTCTTGAATCCCTAAATGAATTCACAGTGAGATTGATACTCACAATCCGCTAATTTTCAATTCCTTTACAAATTACAAATCTTAGTGAAATTTTTGTCACTTTAATTTTTTGACACATACATAGCTTATCCCTTGCAATTCTTTGATGAAGAATTTGATTTAGCCTCTATGCCCCAAAATAGGGAAAATTCATCTCACACCAATTATTCAGTTTGAACCGAATTAAATCAGACTCACTCTACAAGTGAACTTGTCTGGATTGGACTGATTGTTGGGCGAGTACGCGCCAGGTTACCAACAACACTTATGGATGCGGTCAAGTGTAAAAGGTCAGTCGGCCAAAAAACAATATACAGTTGGGGGTCTTAACACACAAGTAACGGGGTCTTAGACCCAATTAGCTTCCACACACTCCTTCGTGATGCTATCCTGGACATCGCCGGCTCTTCTTCTTCCGGTGATGATGTCGAAATCACAGCAGTGGCTCTTAGATCAAATTAAGTGTAGAGTAGGGCAGCCAGTGGTGATCTGCAGACATTGGCGACGTCTCCAGTTCTCCGGCTAGGTGCAAGTTTTAGCAATAGAAAAACAGAGCAGCAAGGTAATCCCCACCTTCCTTTAGCCAAGATGGGTAGCATTAGGCATAGCTTCGGCCGCAATCCTTTTCAGCGACAACTCCAACTCCGGCTAAGTATAAGGTGTGATGGTCAGACGATCAACAAGATTTCCGAGCCAACTTCTACGGTGATCCATCTTTTTGACAATGATACACTTCACAGCAGCAAGGATGAGGAGCGACAATGAATTCCAGCATGGGTAGGCAACCACCAGACTAAACAAGGCTTTAGAGACTCTGGCAATCTCTTTCTCAACAAGTAGCAACTTCAGCAAAGTGCAAGCTTTGGCAATATCAAAACAAATCAGCGATGCAAGCCCCACCTTCCTTCGTCCGAAGTAGAGCTTCTGCAGCACCCCTTTCCGGTGATAATCTCAAATCCGACGAGGCTCTGGAAACCAGCAGGTGATGATTCCGATTCGTTGATTCACTTCTTCGTTTCCTCGGCGCCAACTTTGGTAGAAAAATGCAAACTTTGGTAGGCAAAAGTTCTGCACAAAACAGGGGACTCTTTGTTTCATCCCTTCTCTGTTGGGCAACTTCCTGATTTTTTTCCGGCGTTGGTGGGCTTCTACGGTGTGGGGGAAAAGCTTTTTCTTGGATAGGGTTGTAAGGGTTTTACGATGGTGGCCTTGGACTGGTCCAATATGGCCAGGGTTGTCCGGAAAAGGCGCTAGAAAATTGGACGCCGAACATGCAAAATAGAGATGTTATCCTCTTCTTCGTTGTTGGCAGGTTTGGGCAATGCTTTTACGGGTGGCATGGCTTTGACGGAGGCAAAGAGTACTTGGGTCAGCTAGGAGGTGTGTGGGCTACAATCTGAATTCCCGATCTGGGTCGGAAGTTCCCTCAATCAGCCGGTGATGACCCCGAAGTTGCTACTTTGTGTCGATGCAAAGGTCACCTCTTCTCCACGTTCTCAATGCCAACGAAGGTCTGGGACGTCCCGAGTCGACTTGATGTGATCCGGGACAAGGCTGGTTTTGACTAGGTGTTGATGAGGGTCGCCAGGGCAACGTCTCGTGTGAGGGGCTCCTCCCGCAGGCTTTCTTCTCTGCTTCATCCAAGCCCCTGCAAAATAAAAACAAAACCTCCCTTAGATTAAATCTGTTGCGGCTGGATGGTACAGGCGGCCTTTGGTGAGGCTAGACAGAATTGGAGCAGTATGGAAGGGCACAAACAGCGACAGGGAAACTCCAAGGCTCTAGTGAGACTTCAAGCAGCACTTCTGCGAAGAGGTGATTGACAGCTTTCTCCTTCCTTCATCGCAGCGGCATCTTCTTCACATGGGAGACGAGGGAGATGAAACCTCGTTCATTCTTTCTCTTCTTTGCAGCAATAAATATGAGCTTCTTTTTCTCTAAAAATTTTCTCCCCCGGTTCCTCAACAATTAGACTTGACGTTGAGAGCTATTCTATTCCGTCCTTACCAGTATACAATCATGACCGGTTCAAATTTCCTTTGGTAGCTTCAAAACATCACAAATCTTATCCTCTAACTTCTTTTTTAAATATTCATCGGCGGATTTGGAACAATTAAGATCATGTCCTCAGAATCTCTAAGAACTTATCCATGTGAATGGATAAGTTTAAATCTGTGCAAACACATATATATTAATGTTAATGCATGGACCAGCATGGTAAACTATGACCACTAAATCAAAAAGTCTATTAACAACTAACATACACATACATATACGTGTTGGCATAGGGGCCAACATAGTAAACCATGACTACTAAGTCAAATCAAAAATTTAGTAATAACTTACATACACATACATATAAATGTTGGTACATGGGCGAACATGGTAAACCATGACTACTAAATCAAAACAGAAGTCTAGTAATAATTTAATATAAAAAAATATAAACTTTAAAGTACGATTAATGTACGAGTATCTCGACATGCAACTAACTTCAATGACAAATTTTGACAAACTTCGAAACTAGCGACCATGTTGAAAAAAACTCAACAAAGGTAATTGGTTCACACATGTTCCCCCATTTTAAGTTGGGAAGGATGTGCTTATATAGACATAGTTTAGTGCATGAAAATGAAAAGGTAAGTAATGAAATGCCATAATAAATTAGTCATAAATACGTAAATATACACACTCCATAATAACGAAATACAAAAAGACAAAATTTACAAAACCCTAAATAAAATAACCTAGTATTTTTTAGGGTTTGACAATATCCCTTGCAAAACCCCAACTTCGGGTTAGGTTTTACCCAATTGTAGTTTTCCCAGTTTGGGTCTGTATCGAGTTGGTTTGAACAAGCTGGAGCCAGACAAATTTTCAAACTATGAGTATGGGCCCAGATGGTCATATAAGCATGCTATAGTGGCTGAGTATGCTCGACATGTAGATGATAAGAACATGAGTTAACAGTGTATACGTGAGGTATATAGATAATTTGTATGAGTTAGTTAGGGTTTTAGGCCTAGATTGAAGTCGTTATAGCGTGTAGTATCCATTTGGAATTTTCTGGATATTTCATTTGCATGTAGCATAGGAATTTTAGATCATTGAATTGTGCCCTTGTGGACCCATCTTGATTAAGTTCAAGGTTCAAGGCCCATTTAGCCTTCTTGCCTCGATTCCTACCTACAGAGTCACTTTTAGGACTATCTCAATCCGAGTTTTCTGTCCATATGTATATTTCATATGCCCATAGGTGGGCCCCACTAGGCCACGAGTTATCAAACATCTAGATCATGTCACGTGGCAAGATTTAAGCCGTACACAGCCTTTATCTTCACCTATTTATTTCCATAGAGATTTCCAATGATTTTCAAAGTTACACCCTAGCGTCGCCGACACTTATGCTCACTGTTTGCAAGTCTCTACCTCGCCCTTGACCACCAGACTGACACCCCCATGACCGTCTCGCGGCTGGCTTTCTATCTGTACCCTTCACGACTACCGACACTGCCGCAGTCGTTGCTAGCGACAGAGTTCTTCAAGTCAGTTTCCTCCGCTGCTGTTGCCGTTCGAGTTGTTTCTGGCGCCAATGAGCCACCTCTGGCGGATCCAACCACCCTGTCAGCTTTCCCTCACCAAGATCTTCCATCTGAGACCAACCTCCGCCGTGGCCACAATCGCCGCCAGCAATGTCGCCACCCCTTTCTGGCTGTTTTCCGACCAATCACCGGCCGGACTCCATCGATCACCACCACCATCATGTTCCTCGTCACATGGGCCATCGATTCTAACCAATGATGACCCCAGCCACACCGTGGTCAGCATTGTTAGACGACGGGCACCGCCATCCTTTGTTTGGCCCGTTTTCCCGTGATCGCGGTTGCCATTTGCATCACGTCCACCTGGCCATGCTCAAGTCCGCCAGTCCGAGACCGTGTCTATATCCATCAGTCCAGTTCAGGTCTGCCCAGTCAACCCAGCCCATTTTTTGGTACCTAGACCGAGTTAGTTCAGCCTAGTCTGTTTAGTTTGGTTCACCTTGGTTCAGTTCGGTTCGACCCGTTTTCGGTAATTTGTCGATTGTTTTTGGTAATTCGAGAACCCTTACATTAGTTTAGATGCATATTCACATTGTTTAACATATTTATATATTATGACTATTTTTATTTATTATTTTATTTATTTATTTATTTATGATTATTCATTTCTTATTACTTATATATTTGTTGACTATGATGAATGATTATGTGACTAATTATTGTTATTGATAATGCATAAATTCATAGATACTATTTTTACTCATGTTTATCTTATTTTATTTAATTAATTGATTAATTATTAATTATTTCTTACTCGTGTTATTAGTTATACATATTTAAGTGTATGTGCATATATTTAATATTTATATTAATATTCTTCATGATTAATTAATATTAGTCATTTATTTTTATTAATTTATTTATCCATTGATTTATTTAATTAATTAATCATTTTTTATTTAATTGTTTATATGCTTACTAACACGAATATATATATGATATTTACTCATGTTTAACTGTATATTTATATAATATAATTATATTATTATTTTATTATTAGAGTCTTATTTATGTTCATTTATTTATTATTTACCTATTATCTATGAGTAAATTTATTTTTTAATTTATTATTATATCTCGATTTACGTGCCACACCACGAGCATGCATCATATAGAGACATCGGTATGTTACTTAACATTGGGTTTCGATGTAGTTTATGGAGTTCAAGATGGACCTAAAAGTGTCGATGCGCTTGGAGCTTGGACTACACGTGTAAAACCCGTGACCTGAGTTAGGGTTTTACGTTACCGAACTAGTCAGTTCAACCGTTGGTTCGAGTCGAGTCAGTTTCATGAACCGCGTGCTGAGTCGAGGCCAGCTCGTGAGTTATGAGCGATGAGAGTCAGGTGTACCTGAATATATAATGATAAAGTCGAGAAGATGGTGAGATATGAGTTATCAGAATATATGAAAGTATGCAGTATTTTTTCTTTTTATATGTTTGATCGTAGAAATAGTTTTAGGCCGAATAACGCGTTAGGATGCGTTGGATTATATTCAGGTGGGTTATTAGTTATAGAGCATGCCATTTGGATGTTGTTGTGTTTGTTTTATTTTATGGAATTTTTCCATATTTTTCTAGATTTTTAGAATTTATTACGAACTAGTTATTATTTTGACTCGAGTAGGAATCGAGTCAATACTTATTACAAAACTGCCATTGAGGGTATTTTCTCCCTCCCGACACTTACCTCCCAAACCCTCGCCGCTGTGTGCTCGTCGCCGCCGACTCGCTCAGCCGCCGATGCACCGCCACTGCCGCCGATCGACGCCGCTGCCACCGTGCCGCCGTCGTCGCCACCGTGACTGGCCCTCGGCCGTCGCCACTCCGAGCCTGATTCCGCCGTCGTCCGGGCCGCGCCGCCGCTGCTGTGACCCCGACGACCACCCCCTCACCGTCGCCGACGTTTCCCCCATCATCCCGACCGCCGTCGAGGCCGGCCGCAGCCCCGATCGGAGCACGCCGCCGCCGCCACCCATTTTCGACGCCGCCGCCGACAGCCATCGCCACCCCGGCTACTTTGTTTGACACCACCATTGGACCAAGCTCGTCGAGCTGGTGCCGATAGACCCCTGATTGCCCCGTCCCGAATCATTGCCGGAAAATCCGTCGGAAACCGCCGACACTCGCCGGAAAACCGCCGGAACTGCCGGAAAATTGGATTCGTGGGAAATTCGCCGGATCATCCGCCGAACGCACCCGATCCAATCTGATCGGACTTCGGACGCCGCTAGGTGCCGAATTCGAGTTTCGAGCCATGAAACGGAAGCCCTAGCCGTCGCCGATTTTCGACGACGCAAGGTATAATTTATTTTAACTTAATTATTTGAAAGTATTGATTATTAGAATTGCATGCTAGGATTGGTGAATTGTGTGTTATAATATATATATATTAAATGTAGATTTGATTAAGGATAAAATATGAAATTTGTTTGATTGAGTGGTGTTAAAAATGGAGGCTAAGAAACTAATTAGGGTAACTAGGTAATGATCATGATCTAATGCAAACTAGCCTAAGTAGACTTGCTAGAATTGATATAGGTTGATGTGTGATGGTTGATGCGTGATTGTGTTGATTGTGTGTGCATGCTATAGGATGTGTGATTCATCATGCAGGCGTTAGTTTTTAGCCTGATTGTGTAGGTACGGTGTAGGAGCTCGCCGCCTAGGCGCGTGGACCCGTTTGGAGCTTCTACCAGGTCCGTTTAGGACTCGTTCTCTGTTTTACGCTATTCTATTGTGTATTTGATTTATCATGTGCAGGACAAGTTAAGTGGCGTTTTATCGGATCCCACTTAACTCGGGCCATTTAACCAACAATTTTATTTCGGATTAATAACCCTCGAGGATGAGATCCTTCGAGTTTGTTTTCGAACTTCAGATCCAGCTCACGATGCCTTCAGGCCTATTGTATGAATCCCAACCTAGACCTATATATATGTATAGTTTTCGCGTTTTCAGTGAGAGATTGAATGAGGGAAATCCGACTACCGTGCTACGCGAGCGGGCACGTGTGTGTCGATAGTGGGCTCTGGAATGGTGTGCGGGCCGTTTCATTCCCGAGGGATCTTGACAACTCCACCTTTGAGTTCCTCAAACCCGGAGAAGTGTGGAGGTTCACGGGTACTGCATTGCAGCGCATGTCTAGACTTGTGGTTTCAAAGGGTACTAAAGGCGACTGCCTGAGAGTGCTCGGCCTTTGTACTCAAGGCCAGGAGTAATATGGAAGGTGCAGAGGGCGGAAAGGAATGAGATTTGATGCAGAAGCGATAGAGAAATGGCCAAGGTATGAGAATGAGAAAGAAAGGGGGACGCTGTCGACCCGAGGGCGACGGCTCCCATATGTGCCCTGATGAGAGTTCTTGAGGAAGTATATGGTTTTCATTCAACAGGAGAGTTTGCTCTCCTGTGCCAGATTGATATTAGTTATTTTCCGGGCCGGTAACACTCGTTACTGACGGTTTTTCTATATATATGTAGGTGAGAAATGCAAGGGATGAAAGCTGTCGGGACTGCGGAGGAGCAGCACGGAACCGCGCACACATGTACCTGCCGCGTGTAATCTATAATGACGGTGCGTTATTGCTACGTGAATGATAATTTTGATGTGTTTGTTTAGATAAATTGCTTGATATGAAATGAATGGATAAATGTGAATGAGTAGTGAGTTTGGAGTTCAGGCTCGGTTCAATTGAAACGAAAGAGATAATGATGAATGCTATCGGTAGATTATCATGTTTTATCGTATTTTGAAAAAATATTTATATACCCTTGTTGTGGATAATTTTTAATTAAAAATTTCTTGTCGTTGCATGGTTTCGTTTTGCTTGCACATCATAGCATGCATGTAGGACTACGTTAGAACCCACGCATCCCATCCATGCATTTCATGTTTGCATCTCCATCTTGAGACACCGAGGGCAGATCCGGGTCGGCTTAACCGAACCCAGTAGATTAGCGAACAGTTTGGTCGCCGGTGACATTTCTGGGTCGGCTCACGGGTGAGCCGAAACAGGTGTTACAACACGTCCATAGGACTCTCCCTCTCTACTTGACTCTCTGTGTGTCGAGTTTAATCGTGTTTTAGATATAGGACGGCATCGGCGATGTTTTATTGGATCCCTTCGATGTGGGGCCATTTAACTATGTTTTTTACACATGTTTAATAAAACTACAAAGATGAGATCCATTGTTGGTTTTCGAATTGAAGCTCCAAAAGTATATGATACAAGCCTCTCTCTAAGCATATGATATGACTACGCAAATTTTTATAGATTTTACGAATATGAAAGTGAGCGGTATGGAGATATGTATGGATCGCACTAGTACTCCTTCAAAGCCTAAGGTAGTGCAGTGTATGAGGGCGCTGTGTAATGCATCACATTTTTGGAATTTGTGGCACTAACTTAACTTTTCCTTTTGCCAATCGAGTACTGTGGTGGGTGAAATATGAAAGATGTGAGGGCGTAAGCGTTGTATATATGAATATGAAAATTAGCCATGCTTGCGAGCTTGCACTTGCTTAAGTATATTTGCTTACCGCCCAGTGTGAGGGAATCTTGAAGTTTCATAAGTTTTCGTGGGTAATGGAATACCCATTTGCCAGATTGTTTTAATTATTTTTCGGACCAGCAATACTCGTTACTAACGTTTTTCATATAATATATAAAGGTCTTGAAAATCTTAAGTCAACTTTGGTGGAATGATAGATATATGCTACCTACACTTGAGCTCAACGCATTTATTTATGTTCTTACTTTTATTTATATTTGATGTGTTTTGACACGTATTTAACAATGTCTTCCATTCACATGACACCAAGCAGGTTGTTTTGATTTATTTTATCGATTGAGTCTTACTGACTAATAATTTTAAACATGACTCGACTCGTTCATAACATTTCTGATTTAGTTCTTAGGTGAACCGAAATCGGGGTGTTACATCCCTAATTTGAGAATTTTCATCCTCAAAAATATATAAAGGCCATAATGAAAAAATTATTGTTAATATATTGGATAGGTTTTATAAGTGCAACTAACATAACTTTTAAGGGGTGACATTACATTCATTATAAGACCTTGAAAATAACTAGGTTATTTTATTTAAGATTTTGTAAATCTTATCTTTTTGTATTTCATTATTATGGAGTATTTATGTATTTATGACTAATTTATTATTACCTCTCATTACTTACCTCAGTTTGTTTTCACGAACCAAACTACGGCTATATAAGCACATCCTCCCCAACCCAGAAAGGGGAATTTGTGTAAAACAACCACTTTTATTGAGTTTTTTTCAACATGGTTGTTGGTTCCAAAGTTTGTCAAAATTTTCCATTAAAGTTGGTTGCACATCGACATACCCATACATCAATTATATTTTAAAGTGCATATTTTTTTATATTAAGTTATTACTGGACTTTCGTGATTTAGTGGTCATGGTTTACCATGTTGGCTCATGCGCCAACACTTATAAGTATGTGTATGTAAGTTGATGCTAGACTTCTAATTTGATTTAGTGATCATAGTTTACCATGTTGGCCCATGAGTCAACACTTATGTGTGTGTGTGTGTAGAGAGAGAGAGAGAGAGAGTTGTTACTAGACTTCTGGTTTGATTTAGTGGTCATGGTTTATCATGTTGGCCCATGCGCCAACACTTATATGTACGCATATGTCTGTTTGTCTATATGATCCTACTACAACTGAGTCGTGACACGGGCATGTTACCGTCAACTAGATTTTAGTACATGTATATGATTATGTTTGATGCGGGTATGTTACCGTCGATTAGATTCCAATACATGTATATGGTCATATATGATACGAGCATGTTAGCGTCGACTAGATTCCAATACATGTATATGGTCATATATTTCCGAGCTACATGTGGTGTTATTGTATGTTCTGGCACAGTATGATTATGCATGTATGTATGTAAAATTTTAGTTGGTCGTTGGATAGTTCTGCTTCTGTAAAGTTTGTACAATAATAATTAAATTAATAGCTTTACGAATTTTTAACATTGAACTTTGATATGCTATCAAACCAAAAATTTGGGTTGTTACACTTAGACCCCAACGAGGATAGTTAAATAATAAAAATTACATTGTCTCATGGAAAGTAATAATTGAATTTCTTTTATATAAATATCTTGTCAGCTATTGGTTTAAGTGAAATCGAGTCTCTAGCATATTATTTGTATATTGAGAAAGTCCAATTCTTAGAATAGTTTATTTTTATTTTAGACTATTTTAGATTAGAATTTAGTTAGATAAAAAAATCACGAAAATTTGTATTTCCTTGCTTTAAATAGTTTAGTTTAAAAATTCTAATTAAGTAAATAGATAGTCTATATGGGAATGATACTATACATGCTACTTTATTACTTGATCATGACTAGTACACATACCAATTATATTAAATTTGTATCAAATACAAAAATATTTTCTTAATTAATTCGATATTCTATGGTGTATGCTACACATGACGTATCTAGGGTGTCATTCATCCTTATCAAAGTCTTAAATATACCGTACGGAATATACTTAGTTAAACCTAGTCGAATTGGGTTTAATCGGATTTTAAAATTATAAACAATATATTTTATTGAACATATTTTTAATTGTCAATATTTAATTAAATGCTAAATTTCAAAATAAAAACTAGTTTTTTGGAAAATATTCACATTCAAAAACCAAGTACGAATTAAAATAAAATAGTATAATAAAATAAATTGCACTAAATTTAAATAAGGTACATTATATCGACAATATTTAAAACTATAATTATACATTATCCATGTACAATGGTAGAGTATTTGACAATATTGAGGCACTTAATGGAGTGCGTGTAAGTATAGTTTAAAAACTCGAGACTAGGGCACATACTTGGCTCGGTAGGCTATGTAGTGGAGTTGACTCCAAGCTGACTCAGAGTCATTTATAAAAATTTTCCAATCAAATATAATAAGGACAAAGATCATATATCAAATTATGAGATATTATTTTCTTTGATATTTAAAATTAATAATTATATGATTTATGTAAAATTTGATTTAACTAAATTAAAAAGAAAATAATATATTTATAAAACTTTTTTACTTGGCTCGACATAGACTAAAGGAGACACAAAGAGTTAATTATAAAATATGTCAAGGAAGAGTCAATCGTAGAGTTTGACTCTGGAAACCATGAAGTGGAGTCAACTTAAGAAATTTTTTGAGATAAAAAGGAATTTTAAAATTATGTGTGAAAGTATCTAAGGGATGCAAGATGTCCATGGTGAGTTTACTCTGGTACTTCCAAAAGGATTAAAGAGGACAAAGAATAGTAAGGTATTATTGTTCATGTGTTCATCTTTATTTGCCTTTGTGACAAAAACTTCAATATAATGTTTTATCATTAAATTTACAATATGGGTTTTCTTTTAAAAACAAATGACAATATTATGAAGGAGGGTGCTATGTGTGGATCAAATGGGGGCGACTAGAAAGTAATAATCCATCTGTTTCACTTGGATGTGAAATGATACTCGTGAACTTATCATTTTTACAACTAATGACAAGGCATCTTATTATTTTTTTAAAAAAAATATGCATTTTTTCTTCCAAAATAAAGTAAAATCTTATTAATATGTACACTCAATAATAAGGAACTAAATTCGACTTACTTTAGACTCCGTTTAGTTAACACAAAAAAATAAAAACTATGAAATCCATATATGATAATTTATAGCAAAAGTATTTATCGATCTTTCACTAAAAAGTTATCTATTTTCGAGTGTTTTGTGGCAAAATGTTACAAGTAATACTTCTAAATAGTAGTCCCCCTTGAAAATTTGTTTATGACAAAACTTCTTATAAAAAAGTAAGAAAAAGAGGAAAAAAATTTTGTAAAAATATTTTACATTATACATCTTAACTAACTCTTTATAAATTATAACTAAGAAAATTTTATTTATTTTATATCTTTTCCATGTCAACCAAACGGACCCTCAAAAACAATGTACAAATTGTTATACTAATTTGTTTTTCCTTTCTATACTTAAGTTAACAATGTACAAATTGTTATACTAATTTGTTTCTCCTTTCTATACTTAAGTTAAATGGCAGAATTGTTCTTGTAAAGCAAAATAAATTTTCCTTGTTTTAAGTTTCCTAACAGTAGTTTCACTTGTTTAATATCATGAAATTTTATTTTTGGCTGTAGGTAATTATTTGAGTTTAGAAAGTAGGATAGTGCAAAAAAAGCGAGGGAATGGACTGTAAGAGGGAGAGATCGAATGGGATTCAGAGGTGGTGAAAAAAATAAGTATCAAAATTAATATTTTCCTTGTGAATTACTATTTGTAAAATACATGGAGAGGATATATTAATTGTAAAATATCAATGGTATTTGCAAAATATATTTGTAAAAATATATTAATGGAGAGGATATATTAATTGTAAAATTACTTTAGACTCCGTTTTACTTCATTAATATTTTCCTTGTGAATTACTATTTGTAAAATCAATGATATTTGTAAATTAATATATGGATAGGATATATTAACTAATGGTATCATAATTATCATTCCAGTTTATTGCTTTAAATTATCATATTTTCAATGAAGGTTCCTAGTTATGAAATTGCATTTTTTCGAGAATTTTATAGTTACTTACAAAAGTCTAGACTGATTTATTTTTATTCTTAAAAAATAGTAGGTAACTAACTTCAATTTATTTATTTCCAAGTATAATATCTTTAAAAATTCATTTATTATAAACCTTCGACAATTATTTTGATTGCAGTTCCTTGCTTATCATTTAAAGTTTTGAATTTTTCGTTTGGTTATTTTTTTCTTGTTCAGCAACTCAGATCATAAAACATTGAAGAAAAAAACACGCAAGAAGAACATAAGTAGAAAAAAATAAAAGAAATAGATAAAAAAAGAGAAGATTTAAAGGGCAACATAAAGCACAAGGTGTTACTTTTAAAATAAATATTAAATAGTTTACTTCCTTGATAAGGATCAAAAACCATCTCAAATACACAATATGATATTTATTCACAAACTAAGCTATTAAAATTTTACTTATACGTGCAAGAGAGTTTAACCTTTTGGGACAAGTAGTTAATAGAATTTTTTAAAAAAATTTATATAAAATCTCAAGAAAATTTTGTCACAAATTAATATGTTTTTTGTTACAATTATAAATAAAAAAACTAACAAAGCTTATAAAAAAAATGCTTAACAAATTACAGTTATCTAGAGATTGTTGTTGAGCATTTAAAGAAAATGAATGAGATTAACCCATCGTTTTATTTTGTAATATTTTGTATTTTGTGAAAAGTTACCTCTATCACTTTCTATTTTGCCAATATTTAGTCAAACATCTTCCTTACCCTATCGGTTATGTTACAATTTTGTATTTTTTTGTAAAAAAGACTTAAAACAACCAAATATCACATAAATCATCTAATAAGGTGTTTGGCTGCGTTGTTTTGAGTGCCAAAATATAAAATGACAACGTTAATAGATAAAAAATATTTTTGCCATAATGTTGGTAAAATATACTTTAAAGTGGAAATGACTATTTTAGAAAGCTTCACAAACTATTAAAAAAAAGAGGCTAGAACATTGTCTATATCTCCCTACCCACCAAACATAATTGTATATATTTGTTCAGTCACTTTGTTGCTAAATAAAAACAGTGACAAAACTGTGTAGAGATTCTATAAAAAAATTTATACTGCGACAAAACACCCTATAGATTACAAGTACGGCAGAGCCCAACTTCTCAACTTGGAAGAAGAACACGTTATCACCCGCTAGAACCACGACAGAGAACAGAAAACAACAGGCTACTTTGCTCTGGCCGGCGCCTGCTCAAAACCAGTGATATTGGCAAGGACATGCAACATGGAAAGCAAAGCGACGAATAGAAGTGAAGGAGATTAGAGAAAGGACAGCGAGCACAGTAGCGAGAAAGGGAAGGGAATTATATAATAGGAAAATTGAGTTTTGAGAGAGGCAATGTTGTTGTAGGGGTCGGCACGGCTAACGACCGAAGAAGAAGGATAAAGCTTGTTACAGTTTTCACATGTTTGGGAGGTAGCTTGTCTCGCCGGTGTCGGGCATTTCTTGTTTCTTGTGATTACACGTTTTCTGTGTTCGTACCAAACTCCAAAACAAACCTTTCATGGAATAGGACGAGTTGTCGTGTAAGCATATACTCCGTTCCCTTTGAGGGTCTACTTCCGATTCGCTTGGTTAGTATAAAATAATGTAAAATTTACAAATTTTAAATAATCAATTTTATTGATAATGGTTATCTTGATTTTTAATTTTTTTAAATGAAAATAGGATTTTTTGGGCACTTGTGAGACATGTTTAGAGGTAATTAAACACAGAATACATTAATTTTTATGTAAGATATGTGAGATGTATATTGATTTTGGTAAGATTGACCACTTAAAATTTTCATGTATTTAATTCTTATTTCTTATATTGCCAATTAAACGGTTTTCTACCCTTACGGTCATAATAAGCTTTAAAATTATAATAAACAAGTTTTTGAAAAAAATATCATATTTGATTTCTACACTCACCAAAGGATGAGTTATTGGGCTCCCTGGCTATATTTTAAGCTGAATGAATGTTTCTAAATTAAGTGGATGATTTTGTACGTTCCACCATCCATTTGATTAATTACAATAAGCCAAATTTTGAATATTAAATAAAAAATTTAGTAATCTTTGAATATTAAAATCAAACACTTAATATATATTCATCACTCTTGGATTGAGGTAGCAAAATTAATGATCAGTGCTGGGATATATTTATCCACGCAATCTGTAAGTGCTCACACTTGGCCAGCCAACAATAACATATATTACTTAGTAAATGATCTCATAGGTGATAGAACAATTGATATTCATTTGCAAAAGTTATTCCAATGGTGGATCTTATTTGCATAAGTTAATGATATTCATTTTCTTTCTACATAACTATTATTTATGAATTTTTTATTCTATTTTATTCTTTAATGCTTGCAATGGCTTAGCCATCTAGATTGTTTTAGAGATTTAATCATTCCTAGAAATAGAGAGATTATGCTCTTCGCAAATAGAATAATCTTTGTTCACATCATAATAGACCGTTATGTATTTTCGAGGTTTCCTTTATAAGAGAAAACATAGATATTATTATTTATTAGCCTGCAGAAACCATAATCAGTGTACATACAAGAGTAGAAGAAACAACTAGATAGACAATATATATTACTCAAATTCTGCAAACCATGATAAAAAGATATGGAAACAAGTTTAGATATTGACTATACATAAAATAGGGGAGGGGGGCCGAAGAGAGAATATTGCTCTGAAACAAAAACCATGATTGTATTTTTAAGCTAGATAAAAATGTCTAAAATTGGAAGACCTAATGTTCATCTAAAGAACTAGTTCTCAATTATAAAATTGGAAGAGCTCCTCCATCTCCAAGCTCTGAACTTAAGTGTCTAATCTACTGAGCAGCCATAGGAGGTGGTCAAAGGAGACGACATCACACGGCAATTGAATTGCACCACCGTAGTCGAAACGGAACTCCTCCTCGGCAAGGCCGAGAAGCACTTTGAATGCCGGGTGCTTAAGATAGTGCACCGGAATCACATACCGGCGGCATTCTTCCCCGACGTGCACTGGAAAGAACCCTTTTGGAATGTCCCCAGGAATGCGAGCCTGCTGGTAAGTATCACCAACGGAATTGTTGTCGAAGACGAGGGTGCTGGTCGGAGAGTGTGCTGGGAGGTCCAACTTGGGCGCCATAAAGTGCAACTTCTTGATGGCACCCTTCAATATCATTTTGTGGAGAGGCATAGTGTGATTGGAAGAACTGACGTATGAGAGAATATTGTTATCCTTGTTGGGTTTTGTTCTTTCTATTCTAGTTGGTTGAAAGAGGATTGACAATGAATGAACAAGGAAGGAAGGTTTATATAGGCCGAAATATAATGCACATTCCAATTTGTTTGGCCCCAGATCCTTAATATGGCCAAGCACAATACAGTACTCGGACTAATTCACATTTTCCTTATTTAGTAAGGTGATGTATAGGACAAAAGATGATACAATGTGGGAAAACATTGTGGCTGTTGCCAGCTCTATCAAGTTGCGAATTTGCTCACGTTGTGCCTCTTGAAGAGAACTACCTGGACAAAGGACTAGGACATAAAGAGTAATGATACTATCTTCAATTATGGTAAGAAAAATATCTCCATTTAAGTCAAAATATATCGGCTAATAATTTATCTACATGTTTTCATGCCCTTCATTCCTTGCGGCGCTCAGCCTCACCCCTTTTCAAGATGCCATCACTTGGGATTCTCGGATTGGATGCAATTATACATTGGTTGACTCCATCTTGGCAACAACAATTACCTATAGTAGCTTGTACCATCCCTGAATTTCGGGGATTGAATTTCTTGAGGTGAATGAAGTGTAAGATACTCTAAATTAGACCCCAAATCAATATTTACTCGGGTAAGATTCGGCATATTGGCGGGGACATGTTCAAAAATCTTCAATTTGAGTTGATTATTTAAAATAGATTGACTTAAGTCTATTAAGTTTCACTTAGGCCGGGTAATTACATTGGGTAACTGGTCCTAGAGCTGTAAGCATGCAGTTAAGATTTGGCCAAAGGCGTTTATCATTACTATTTACTAATTCCTTTACCATTTATCATTACCTTGCCAATTACTATTTAATCATTGTTATTTTATGATAGTTTTTACCTCATTTTGTCTAGCGATGTGCCTCCATGATCACAATTTTGGAGCCACTTGCACAATGAAACTTTAGAAGGAGATAACAATATGCAACCTTAATTCAATATTGTATAAGGCTAGTCCTTGCCTACAACAATCAACACATTTGTAACTTTATTTCCATAAACTAACAACTATCTTAAATAAAATAGTAAATCAGTAAAATAGTAAAGGTAGAGGCTTCTACTGCTATCATTTCAACATGAAAATTGTGTGGTTAAATTTACCATATCTAAATGAAAAAAAATTAACCTCACTAGAGGGGATTATAGATTCTAGATTTTTAACTTTGTTAACCTCACTAGTGGGGATATAGATTTTCAACTAGTTTAGAGCGTGTGTGTGTGTGTATACCAAACCAATTACTCCCTCCAAGTACATTACTAGCTAAGGATTCATTGATTCAAGATCACCCTTTTATATGTCTAGAAGTAACCTCATCTATCTCTCTCTTCTTCTTCTTCTTTTGCCTTTTTTTTGGCCTTCTCCTTCTTCCAAAGCAACCTCATCTATCTTATTAAATGTTCATATACTTCTTTTAAAAGCACCAACGGACTTGTATATGTTAAATACTACAACATGGTGTGGGAGATTAAATAGAAATGGAATGTACAAGATAGGATCATTGACAATTTTTAGGTTTGCCACACCTAGGGCCCGACAGTATGGAGTACTGACCACACCGAGGGACAAGCCCTGAAGCGAAGGACGGGAACGAGCCGAATCAATGCGTTCCAATTTCTGGCCTTGCACCGACCATCCAATGGACCATCCAATTAATAGTGTAAATAATACCGATGCAGTAAATTTTCGAAAACAATTTAGAGTAGATGAAGCATTTGAAGAATGACGCAATTTCGAGGAAAAAATTAATGTTCTCCATTGGATATAATGTAGTTTGTAAATTTTTACAGAAGACTAAGAAAATGAAAGAGGCACTAATCAAGTCATGGAAAGTTGAAATAAATTGTTTTGCAAATTTGACGTTGATATTTGGAGAGAAATCTCATCTAGGAACCAATCACTATTTTCAAGCTTGTGCACATCTAAAATCAAAGAACACTAATCAATTCCATGTCAATTATAGAATTGGACGAGTTCTTCAATCTCCAAGCTCTGAACGGTAGGGTCTGCTCTACCAAGCAGCCATAGGAGGTGCTCGAAGAAGCCAACATTACACGGCAATCGAATCGCCCCGCCGTGGTCGAAACCAAACTCCTCCTCGGCCCGGGCAAGAAGCACTTTGAATACCTGATGGTTAAGATAGCCCACCGGAATCACATACCGCCGGCACTCTTCTCCGACGTACACTGCGAAGAACCCTTTCGGAATGTCACCGGGAATGCGACCCGGCCGGCGAGATTCACTCTCGGAATCGTCGGTGTCGAAGAAAAGGGTGCTAGTCGGAGACTGCGGTGAGGGCTCCAACTTTGGTGCCCTAAGGTGCAACTTCTTCATAGCTCCTCTAAACCTCATCTTGTGGAGAGGCATAGTGTGATTGGTGGGAATATTGTGTAAGAGAAAAAATCCTTCTCGGGTTTTGTTCCTTGTATTGGTTGAAAGTGTGACTATGAATGAACAATGGAGGAGGGTTTATATATAGGCCAAAATCTAATTCAAACTTCTACATTTTTGCCCTACTATGTCCAAAATGCTTCTTCACATTTTCCTAGGGGGATGTAGACAAGGATCATGCTATGTAGCAGCAATCGTTGTTGTTGCCAGCTCTTACCGAGTTGTGATACTGCTCAGCGTGTTATTTTAACGTCAAGTCCGTAGACAAGGACATGAAAGCTAATCATGAAGTACTTCGTTGAAGATAGCAAGATAAAATATCTCTGCATAGATAGTTAGGACTATTGTACTAGTGCAAAAAATTGTAGAATGGGTCTTTGGGCTATCCGGTGATAGACATTGGGAAGGCATGGTGAAGTGTGAAGCCGGGCGATGTAGAGGTGCATACATAGACTTGTTGCCAATCTCTTCCAAAACCAGCAAATGCTCCCCCTTATCGGAGAAGTCAAAACTATACCAGTTTTGTGAAAACTATGAATTGCCGCCTTGGGCTATATCCAAACAGGTGTAAAGGCTTTTGCTTTGAGGACTTAAACTCACTGTCCCTACGTTCCAGTAGAAGATGAGGTTCTCCGGTTTCCACGCCTCTCCTTTGATTTAGAATCTGGTGCATGTCTGTGTGTGAGGAGGAAGATAAGGTAGACTGTAGAACATTGTTTGCATTGAAGCCTGTACAACTATATCAACCATACATGCGAACCTTTTTTGGAAAAAAATAATTATACATGCTTATCAAGTAAACAGACCACACATATAATAAACATGCTATTTGGTGTAGCAATATAGATGATAATTTGTCATTGTGTATGCCAAATGTCACATTGATTTAACATCGGCCTTCGCACTTAACACCGGCTTCACACTTATAGGAAGTTACTAAAAAATCCAGGGCATTAGTAACGCAAAATTCGCCTGTGACTAATTTAGAGTTTCAGTGACAAATTTGTCGTCTGTAATTATGCCCTATTTTCTTATAGCGGTTAAGCATTGGCTTGACTAGTAGTGTATTTATACTTAGGTCGATATATAATTGGATTTACTCTTGGATAGTTTTCAAGTTTGGAGACGGGCCGCTTCGAAAGTAATCAGAAAGTACCTAATTAATTCAGATGTCTAGAAAAAGTACATCACATTATCAATTTGGTCTGTACTAGATCATCTCGACGAGTGAACTCGCAATGCATGCATATATTTTTCACGTAGTAAATACAAGAAATTTTTGTCCGGAAAAGATACTAAGCCCTTGTGCCGACACATGTAATATAAATAAATTTACAAATTAATACAGTGAAAGGATATACAATTTCCCATCTCGACACTCGTTTTAAGGGTCCACATGCAATACTTTTAGAAACAATAAGTTATCCAAAATATAATTAGCCGCAAAAGCAAGACGGGCTAGTGATGAAAAAATCAATTCAAATTGATCATCCAAAAGAAACCTATGACAAAAAGATTATAAAGAGTTATTTGACGAGACAATCAAACAGACGCACAAAGGTCGGCAGAAAAAAAAGATCCCACAAAATTTTCTAAGGGGGAGAGGGAAGACAGAGAGGCCTGAAGTACCTGAGGCACCCCAAGTCCACACATTGTTAAGAGTTTGGATAGGGTTTTGTTCACCGTCCCATATCACCAAATTCACATTTGTCCTCCTTTACCCTAATCAATCTACAAGCCAGGACAGCCGGTGCCACTTCTATCGTCATTTCCACCCAGAAGATCTCATGACACTCAAAAACTCGGAACCCAGATTTAGCACGGAAGCTTCAAAAATGAAGTTGAACTCAAGAACAACTTTTACAACTATGGTCCTACCTCTGAGGATACCGTCGCAAGATAGTCAGTTTGTAGCATCATCATGTGTATTTTTGCTTTTGATAATAACAATAATCTTTTTTATGAAAGTTATGATCTGGCTAGTTCTGTGTGGTGAATCAAATATAGATTATAAGAAAAGTCTAGATTTGGAGGATTAATTCATATTATTTGGTTTCTTCGGAGACATCTGATAAAAAACCTCATATTCTTTGACTACTTTCCTTTCTTTGAGCTAGTGATATTTTCTAAAGTACCCTAATTTAAAATGTGGAAGCATAATTTGTTTTACTATATTCTTTTTAAAATATATGTATTGATTCTAGAAAAAAATTTTTGCCCTCTTTTCAGACCCGCCTAGGGCATCTACTAACTAAGAAGATGAAGCTGTAGACTAGTGATACCCAACGTTGTTCTTTTAATAAAAGTAAAAATAAAAATAAGGGCTAGGGCATTCAAGAAGGCACACTGTTCCTTCACTTACATAGAGGGTTCATTGAGGCATATACTTTTTAAAATTTTTTAATATTACTTTTGTTGTTAATATTGCACTAGAAAGATAATTATGAAAACATTCCAACTTTAAAATATTTTCATATATTTGTCGATTTGAAAGTTTTATGAGCAAAAATAATATTTATTTTAAAAACTTACATGTTTTGCATTTTTTAATGAAATATATGTGACACCAGTCATCTTATAGATGAAATTACTCTTTTAGCAGCCAACCAGGTGGAGTCAGAGTCATTTTTATGAAATAACCAAATTAGATAAATAATATATATACAGAGAGAGAGAGAGAGAGAGAGAGAGAGAGAGAGAGAGTACAATTTAGGAAGTAACCGCAACCATTACATTCATTCATTTGTTAAGTAAGGCCATCTAGGATGCTTTCATGCCGTCTTAATTTTTCTAGTTACTTACAAATTGGTGAAAACTAAAAAATTTATTTTGAAGTGGTGCATAAAGAATTTCCCATAAAAATTAAACATATAATTATAATAAGTATCCAATTTATTCTAAGGCAAAAATATGATTAAGAAAATTTTTTGACTTACACTTGCCCAAGGCATCACCCCTATATAACCCATTTAATAACTACGGTTTTATCATACATAATTTTCCATACCCGCCTAGCATACACCATTATGTGAAGGCTTGGCAAGCCTCTCTCACTGCCCAGCAAACGCCATGGCTTGCTGCCAAAGACGTGAAAAAATTGGGATAATATGAGGTGAAAGACAAGCAGATATCACAAGTAGAAAGCTCTTCATACCACACAATATTGCTAAAGCTCCAATGAACGTGTAGCAGACATGGGATATATATGCTGATAATGACATTGGGCCGTCTCTTCCATCTACTTGTCTCCTTGAATATACCAGCACAAGAGCATGGTGACACAACGTCGAAAGATGTAGATTCTACCTCTCTGCTCCCTTACAAGCGAGGCACAGCTCCTTGTAAATTTGTGGGCAGTTATCTTTTTCTTGATGGAAGCCATGGTTGTAGTCTTAGCAGCTTGGTTCTGATCGGCCATGATAGTCTTAGCCTATTCAAGGATACCACAATCAAGGTGGATCATGTGTGTTTATATAGAGATTTGAGAGTGTCTTCTTAGGTCATGCGTGTATATATCTGTGAGGAGGAAGACCAGACAGATGTATTCCAGCCATACAAGCATTTCACTTATTTAGTGCATTGAAGCCTGTACTACTATCAAACATATACAAGCTTATCTTGTATAAACAGGACATTAATACACATGATAAACATGCACCTGCACTACATATATATCAATATAAATTTGTAATGTATTGGGCCAGCATTGTAGCATTGATTTAACATGTTCACAGTGAGCTTGTGATATCTACACTTGACCAATATATATGTTCACATTAACAATGACTTGATTTTATTGTATTATAGTTTTAATGTAAGTATTCTAGCTACTCTTGCATGGAAGGTAATTTCCTAGTGAGAAGATGGATTCTTTAGCAACGAGAAAATATCTAATTGATTCACATGTGAAGTTATAGGAAAAGTACATTTGGACAAAATATGCTTGCTAGAGCTTGATGAGTAAAGTGCTCCAACGCATGCATATTCATATCGTCCGCACAAATAATTGCAAATTTTTTTGCTAGGCTCCAATGTTTAATATCTTGTTGAAAAATATATTCAGAATATATTTAGCCCTCATGTCAGCGCATGCCTCGACAAAATTAATAACTAGTTAATTTAATGTATTAAATAAAGTTAAAATGTAAATAATTCCCAGCAACCTCGGCGTGCTAGGGTTAGAGTTTTGAAATAATAAGTTAACCAAATAAATGAGCCATAACATTTACACTTACAAAAACTAGCTAGCTAGTTGGTGACAAAATAACCGGTACATATTCATCAAATAAAGAATATTCGAATAGTGAAGGAATCATACAAGTAAGATACAAAACTAATAAAAAAGAGCAGACCAGTGCACAAAGATTCCTGCATGTACAGTCGATAACTTCGTAACTATTTTTTTGTGAGGGTACCCGTAGTTAAAGAGTAGATCCCACCAAATCAAATTAGACATAAGTTTTGACACTATCGCCTTATCAATTCTTGATATTGATTGAATAGAGATAATCATGAAAATGATTAGCACATTCCATGCCTTGTCGTAGACCAAAGCAATATAGTTTTGGAGCAAGTGTTGGCTCCTCCCCACGAGACACCCATAGGGACGCGTCTCTTGGGGGGAGGAGCCAATTTTTTTAATTTTTTTGTAGTGTTATAAGGTGATCAGCTGTGATTATTGTAGTTCATATTGGATTAAAAAATGTAAAGTTATCAAATTCCAAAACTACACAAGGCATTCTACCCTTGTAAAAACGAAGATGTTTACAAAGGAAAAGATAAGCATCATAGCTCATATGCTCTCCTCTTACCTTATAATTAATCCTTCTCTCCCCTAATTAGAAAAGAAATATGTCCTTGATCACCATACATGTCATCCCCTCAGGTAAAGCTATATATAAAACTTACTGCACAAACCAATTCGGTGAAAAAAAACTTAGGATATACCATTAGCTGCAAGCAAGCTTCTCCAACCCCCAGCAAATGCCACAGCATGTTGCCAAATACGTGAAAAAATTGGGACAATGGGAACTCACACCTCTAAATTAAACCAATCAGACATCACAAGTAGGGAAAAAACTCTCCATACCAAACAATACTAAACCCGCACGAGCATTGATATGTGGTACAGTTGGGTCATCTCTTCTACTCGTCTCCATGAATATACCAGCACAAGAGCATGGTAGCGCAGCATCAGAGGATGTCGATTCTAGCTCTCTGCTCCCTCACAAGCGAGGCGCACCTCCTTGTTAATTTGTGGGAATCCTTCTTTTTCTTGATAGAAGCCATGGATGTGGTTCTAGCCGCTTTGTTTCCTGCCATGGACGTCTTAGTCTACCCAAGGACACCACATCAAGATGGGTCGTGTGTGTTTATATGGAGCTTTGGGAGTGTCTTCTTAGGAAGGAGGCAAGGTTTCTTTAGAGGCCAATTGTAGAAGGGGGAGTGAATATGGTCATGGTGGAAAAAGGGGAAGAGACTTGAGGTTTATAGCAAATCCATTTTAGTATTGCTTTGTGTTGTAGTAAAGCATGTGAAGGGTGATTGTGAAGGTGGCAAAGGGGTCACAAGTAGAAGAGGCTGCTCAAGCTAGAGAAATTATCAAATAATGGGAAGGCTAACGGCATTTTCTAGAGATGAAATTGATAATTTTGAGAAAGTTATTGGAAGTTATAATTTGTTTTTTATTGCATGTAGTAGAAATAACTAACTAAAGTTATGGGAATCAGCATATCTTAGCAGTCTAACTCCCATTACTTCATGTCGAGCCTTTTTCATTACAACTAGTAGAAAGAAACCATTGTATATTGTCTGCCCTTAATTCTGAATGATAATAGATGAAAACCATTCACTACAAGTGTAAACCGGGGTTGTTTGCCTGATTATTTTCAAGTCAGTTCGGTCTTTACCCGGATCAAATTAGTTGGGGCCAACCCTTTTTACCATGGTTGGAGTATATAATGGTATATGTTTTGCTCAGCCCTAGCCTCCTTCGACATTCAATACCCATTGGACGCTACGTGCCCGACCTTTTTATTTTTGTTTCATTCGAATTGAGTCTAGTTATACCTTAAGATTGAGTTTCTTACATGTCTTGTAGCACATCATGGGGTCCTGTTCGGCTTGTGTTGCTCGAATCTGATGGAAAAAGCCTAATTGAAGCCCCCCCCCAAAAAAAGGCAGCTGCACTTGCACTAGCCAAGGTTTGAAATGGGTGTTCAAACCACGGCGCTAAGGTGCTAATTTAATTGTTCCATAAAGTATGAGGGTATTGTGTAGTATAATATAGTTTAAAAATTTGTGGCATTAATTTAACTGTTTTATTACTACTTCAGTACCATGACAGGTGATATATTGAAGATGCAAGGGTATAAGCTTCTTTATGAAAGTAAGATTTCACTATGCATGTGTGTTGGTCTGTATAAGTTATTTTTAATTGCTTATTGCCTTGTGAGATTACTCTCAAGTTTCTAAAATTTCTCACTGGTAACGGAGTACCCTATTTGCCAATTTTGTATTACTGGTAGCTATTTCTGACAGGTAATTAAACTTGTTTGATTCACTGATGTATTATATATATATATATATATAGGTGAATTTTTGTGGCGTTGGCCGGCTTAGGTACAAGGATCAACAGCTCAATGGTGGTGACAAGGACCATGTTATTGTGTGTTTATGTATTCGCATTTATATGGATGACTATATTTTGTGGGCATAAACCCTAAACCATGTCAGGAACCATATATGTCTTGGATTAGGTTATAATATGATATTTGTCTGTGTATGTTCAATATATTATTATTATTATTATTATTATTATTATTATTATTATTATTGTTGTTGTTGTTGTTGTTGTCGTGGAGAGCAATGCTTTCAGGAAAATTCTAACAATCGTCGCAGAGTGTATGAGCCCCAGAGTCGTGGAACATAACAAGGAGAATTCAAGCACACAAAAGTTATTTGATTGTAATTTTGTGTGTATAAAGAAAAACATAGGTAGGAAGAACATATAGGTCATACTCACACGAACAACCCAAGTGAAGACCAGGTTTTATGTTATGATGTTATAGTATCCTCTAATGCCTTTGTGTTTAACTTTCTTTTTGGGGTGTGTGGAACATGTACCACAACTTAGTGTTTACGTTATCACACTCACCCACATTAAGAAATCAAGTTACATAATACAATGATTGGAATTAAGTATAAGAACCGAAGCATGTCATAATATTTTTTTAAGAATTTAACCTCTTAGCTACATTGGGGGTATCACCTTCATGTACCTTGGAGCAATCTTTATATTTTAAAGTCACCTTCTTAGTTGCAGGGGAGGTTTTGCCTCTCTTATGGCTTAAAATACTTATTTAGGAGTCTTAAGTCTAATATTTGTCCTATGTAGTATGATTATATATGCATATTGCGAAAAAATAAATAAAAGGTTTGTCTTAAGCCTCCTGGAGGGTTAGAATCCACTTTCTGTACGTAATACTCTAATGAGTAACTTTACTAATATTTATAATATCATGATTTACTT
Organism: Piper betle; assembly: GCA_033002965.1. Classification (NCBI taxonomy): domain Eukaryota; kingdom Viridiplantae; phylum Streptophyta; class Magnoliopsida; order Piperales; family Piperaceae; genus Piper; species Piper betle. Next base: position 249,490 of record JAURVB010013507.1, on the reverse strand, counting down.
TATTCTTTCGAGCCAAATTGAAATGTTAGTAAGAGAATATTTTTTTAACCTTTCAACATCATATCCCCCTTATAATCTTGTTGTTAAAGACACAAACTACTTACCAAAGGATGCACCTAAGGTTATTTAAAGATTGCTCTAAATTGTATATAGAGTCTGTCAAAAAGGAAATTTTTTCTTATTTGGAGTGACTAAACTGCTTGGCAGTTTTAAGGCTCCTTGTAAGAAAGGATTTCCTGCTTCGTTGACCATAAGATTTGGACTCCTAAGCAAATAGACCCATGAGATTGCAATTTCCAACATAAATTAATGGAGAATTTTGATTGTTGTACAAGTATAGATTAAAGAATTAGGAAGGCACAAATAATATATTAAATATAAATTATTGTGTTAATATAGTAAAATTAATGGATAATTTTAATTTGTTTTTGCCATAACCATAATATAGTATTGCGTTACTTTATTACGCAGACATCTAATGTTGGTGTGTTAAAAAATGGGTATTAGTAAATACAAATTGAATACTTTGAAGTTCAATTCAAACTAAAATCAAGTCAAATGCTACCGGGACTCAAACTTAAAATAAATAAACCAAATTAAATTTGAGCGAAGCAAAATTCATCTTCAAGACTCCAAGATATTAACCTTAACAACGAATCTATTATTGCCTATTAAAATAAAGCTCATAACTTTTTTTCATCTAATTAATTTTGACCTGAATAATTCTTTTCTTACCCATGGGCCCACTTCTAACTTTATATATATATATATACATACATACATACGCGCATGTATATATATTTTGCTCAAATTAGAATTCTCTAATATATTAAATGAAGTTGATTGTTGTTAATAATTTATTCATGTGATAATTTACTTGCTAAGACTAATAACTTGTGAATTCTCAAGTAATATAATTTTGATACGGGGATTTTAGTTTGGGATTTCCTTTTATATGAAATTTTAATTTTTTTATTAAAAAATTGAAATTTTAAACATATATAATTTGTATTTTATAAATATGCATATTCAACTAAATGGGCTTGAGCCCACTTACCTTGTACTTAGAAACAAAACCAAAGCCCATTTCTCTACAATGGCAATCTTGTAATTCCATCACCTTCTCCACCGGCCCAGAAAAATCACCACGGTGGGGGCGGCGGAGTACGGTGGCGACGCCGGCGGTGTCGACCGGTGAACAGTGGACCGCCGAAACCTTCCCTCTTAGCAAAATCGAATCGTTTTCTCAACAACAACCTCCACAGTTTGCTTAGAGGAGGGATTTGGGCAATTGAAAGAGGTGACTGAGACAAGGAGGAACAGAGCAAGAACAAGTTGGTTGGAAACTTCAAAAGTTATGATTTTGTGTATTTATAAATCATTGGTTCTGCTTAATACAATCAAATTGGGAGGAAAGCCCAAATTTTTATCAAATCAGTCTATGTTTTGTTTATGCTTGAGCGTGGATTGAACTGTGAACTCGTTTTCAGGGCGCGGATTTGATAGTTTTTATGCCAAATTTGTGGAAAGCTGCCTTGTTTGGTTTTGATTTTTGGGTGTACCATGAATTTTCACTAGTGTTAGTTTAATGGGTTTGTTTCGTTTTTCATCTATACCATATTCATTTTTTGATCATTTCAATGCCAATTAGGCTTGCTTTTACTATTGCTTATGATTGAGCTTGGGCTGGTCAGTAGGTTGGATAGTTTGTATGCCGCATTTGTTGGAAGCTGCCTCATTTGGTTTAGATTTCTGGGTTTCGATTGTTTAGCGTTTAGATTTGTTACTTGTTCCATGATTTTCACCTTTTCAAATGCTGAGATTGCTAGTTACACGGATCGTGTTGTGGTTTTTTGCTGTATCTGTATTATCGGTTTAGTGGGTGGTTTTGTTTTTCATTCATATTTTGTTTGATTGCTTTTTGTTGATTTATAATCATTCAATTAATGAGTTTGGAACTGTGATTTTGACCTCAAATTCTAATATTCTAATTTTTGTTTGCTGATTAACAATGGTCGGTAGTACAGAGATGGTGGAGATGGAGTTGGAGGAACAAGAGAAGGTGGAGGGGGAAGGTGATGAGGATGGGCAAGAGGAAGGTGAGGATGCTGTTGAAGATCGCGATTTGATGCTTCTAGTAGAGGGACAGTTCAACCCTTTTGATTTCTTGGAGGATGGCGCCGATGAGGCTCCTAGTGATACTCCTTACCGGTATGTGCAGGTCAGTTATGAGGCTCTTGCAGAGAGAAGCGTAAAAGGGCTTCTTATTTGAACAATTTGAATGATTTAGCGATGGAATCATCAATCGAGGATGCTCTTGCATCTGGTGGTATGGATGAGTTTTGGGAGTGTTGATTGGTGGGCCGAAGAGGAGGAAGAAATCAAGGAAGGCTAAGAAGAGGGGAGGCTGAAGGGCACCAAGAACAGGACTAGTCCTGAGGTCACCAAGAAGCTCGGGGCTGCAACACTGCATTATGCTTGTGGTGAGTATGATGAAGCTATTCATTTGTCAGTTAAGGTCATAAAGGTTGCGCCTTGTACTGCCTAGGTGTTTCATACGCTTGGTCTTGTTTATGATGCCCTAGGTGATAAGAAGAAATCTTTTAATTTTTATACTCTGCTGCTTCCTTGACTCCTAAAGATCCATCTTTATGGACGAAACTGGCAACTTGATCTGTGCAGCAAGAAATGCAACTGCTGCAATGCATTTTATATCGAAGGCAATTATAGCGGATCCACAGAATGTGTCACTTAGGATTCATCGTGCTGCTTTGTATGTTGATCTTGATTGTTACGAAAGCTGCGGAGCCTTATCATCAAATATCGAGGTTGAGCCTTATCATCAAATGTTGATCTTTGTAAAATGGCTGCTCTACTTTTGTATCATAAATGTGATCAAGTTGATCGAGCTACAACTATCCTGGAAGACTTCATCAAACACCACCAGTCAACAGAATCTGTGTTACGTGTGTTGAATTTGCTGGTTTCCATTTACATGGAAAACAAGGAACATTCTTAAGCACGAGCATCTACAACAAGAACGATTGACTTTGTTCGCTGGTAAAGAATTTCCATTTCACCTTTCTGTTAAGACTGGAATTTGTGAAGCCTATCTTGGTGATATGGATATAGCAGAAAACCTGTTTTGGGTCTGAAAAAAGCGTTAGGTGAAGAATGCAGGGAGGAGATTGCCACTTCTTTGATGAAGCTTGGTCATTATGAGGCATCCTTGACGTTCTTTTGTATGCTGGAAGGGTCTTGTAGGTATGAAGGTGGTTTTTAAAATTGCTCAATGTTATGCGGCTTTGGATGTTAGAGAAAAAGCTGTTTCAAGTTTCCATAAGGTTTTAAGTGTGACTGAGAGTGTTGGTGCCCGCTTGGCATTGGCATCTATTCTTCTTGAGGATGCCAAGATGATGATGCTATTAATTTGTTACTGTCGCTGATGATAAGAAGTACACAGTTTACCCTAATGATGCAGATCATAAGCCATGGTGGTTGAATGGGAGTGTGAGATTGAAGCTTGCTAGAATCTATCAAAAAAGACACATGATTGAGCCTTTTGTTGACATGATTCTACCCTGTGTTCTTGAGACTTTATTTATTGAGAGCGTAAAACAAAAGGTCAGGCCTAAGAAAAAACTTGGAAAAAAAGTATTGCACGAAAGGGTCAAAATACTGAATAATCATCCCGATGATAATATATTTCAAGGTTTTTCGACCTGTGGCAACACAATTCGATTTGCAGAAAGCTTCTAGAGCAAAGAAAATGCTGCAGAAAATAGAAGCACAAAAACAAGAAAGAAAAGCTGCAGTTTTGGCAGCTGGGATGGACTGGCAAAGTGGTGATTCAGATGATGAGTCTTTGAGAAGGAAGCCATCTTATAGAGAACCCCCCCTTCCAGAGCTTCTCAAGGACAATGAGCATTATCAGTTAATTGTTGATTTATGTTAGGCATTGTCAAAATTGCTAAGGTATTGGGAAGCACTGCAGATTATCAACCATGCTTTATCATTAACATCCAGCACAATGCCTAGTGATAGGAAAGAGAACAAATTGCATGTAACATGTCAGATCCAATTAATGGTTATAACTATGTGGAATACGTTGTCTGACATTATCCTTATTGCTTGGCTGCATGGAATTGCTATTATAAAGTGATTTCAAGGCTAGTTAACTGCTTGTCAAATCAAGCAAAGTTGTGGCATAGCCGTTTGAGAAGTAAACGCAATGTTGTTAGTGAGCCGCCAATGATTATTACTGAGAATGATGGCTTTGAATTTCCGCTGAATGAGGTTGCCAACAAGAAGTGTCTTGGAAATTCAAAGGTGCAGCAAGATGTTCCACAAAATGACGCCAAAATTTCTAGATTGGGAAAATTCTTGCGTAGGATGCACACCCAACATGCAGACTGTGTTCCACCTTTGATCATTTATGGCCACCAGTTATCTATGATTAGCCAGCACCAAGCTGCTGCTAAGGAATATTTGGAAGCCTATAAAATCCAGCCAGATGATCCCTTTATCAATTTTTGTGTTGGAACTGCTTTAATAAACTAAGCTCTTGGGTTTAGACTGCAGAACAAGCATAAAACAGTCATGCATTGTCTAGCTTTTCTTTACAGTTGTCTTTGCCTTTGCCCAAATAGCGAAGAAGCTTTATATGACATTGCTAGAGCATATCAACAGGTTGGTCTTGTTAGTTTAGCAGTCTTATATTTGCAGAAGGTCCTTGCAACTCCCCAGAAGGATTATCCCATTCCAAAACTTCCAAATGGCCACCATACATTTGGGGAAAATTTAAAGCCAGGTTACTGTAATCTCCACATGGAAGCAGCTTATAATCTGCATTTGATTTACAAAAAGAGTGGAGCCCATGATCTTGCAAGACAAGTACTGAAAGATAATTGCAGACCTTGAAGATACTACTGGAAGATTGAATTTCAAGAGTGAGGCATCTATGTGACTACTTTACATCATCTTTTGTTCTCTTCATTTAGCTTACTATAAAAAAGGTGTTTGCAGGAAATATGTTTTTCTGCATGGCAGAATACAATTTTGAATTAAATCATGAACATGCTAGCAAGCGTTCGTATATTGAATTGCTGCATAAGTTTGTTGGAGAGTTATTATAAAAGTCTTAATGGTACTCGAACATTTGGCCTTTGAAAATGATATAAACAACTTGAGTATGTAAGTTTGTCAGGAGATAATTCAAGATCAATCATATATATTGCAGTTAAAAAATCTTTCAGTTTCTGAGATTTTTATTCTGATTTAAGCAAAAGGAAGCTGAAGAAGGGATGTTTTGAAGGCCATGGGATCCATGTAGGTGACTATTTATTTATTGAGTTTATTAGTGTACTGGTGTTCAAGTAGTTGTCTCTGTTGAGAGGTTTTTCTATCAAGCGATGGCTGAAGAAATTTATGTTTGTTTTGAACTCTTCAAACAAAAAATCTTATATTTTCCTTTCTACAGGTTGCAATTGAATTTTAATACAAATGTATGGACAATAGTTTATAGTGTTGTATCAAATCTGATGGTTAAATTCACAAAGTTGGTTTGGTATATATAGATATTTTTGTGCTCTTGACTTTGCTCACCTTCTTTGGAATGCTGGTCATAGGAATCACGGCCAACCAATATGTTTCACCAATCGTTTCAACCAACACTAATTTTATTTCCATGCAGGGAATGTGCTGATCTTATCACATTTATTTGTTATTTTTGTTTCTTTGAATGCATTTCCTGTTAATTACCTTCTCTTCTTCTCCTCTCTATGGTAAATTCCTATAATGCTGATTTTTTTAAAAAAAAAACAATTGATGTTTTCTTGCGGTCCTAATTATTTTGTTCCACGTTGCAGATACCTTTTCAATATTCTTGGCTGCCTGCTGGAGCAAGCAACTGTTAGTTTCTTTTTACCAGAATTTTTTTACAACTCTCCAAAAAGTTCCGTTTGACTTCTTTAAGGTTTATGTCTGGATTGATTGAGGCATACGTCCATTAAACAACATTAATACACAACTGTATTGCTAAGCTCAGATATTGTCGTATAATGCTTATCATATATATGCATAATATAGTAACTCTATTTAAAGGGATGATTGTTTAATTGTCATCTTCCTATCAATCTGTCAAAACCAAACGTAGAATTTGCAATCTGAAGATGTAAAAAATCAAACGTAGAATCCATTGGTTATCCAACAGGGAACAACCAGACACCCATTATCGAGTGTTTTTGGACGAAGTTGGTTTTACAGCAGATGATTTGCGGGAACTTGTACATTCCCTGTCCTATGTGTAAGTAGTGTCACATTCATCTCTTGTTGGGGAGACCCACATCATGTTTAACTCATCTTTTCTCTTTTGCAGGCACCAGAGAGGCACAACAGCAATCAACATTGGTAAGCTTCTTCTTCCTTCACATCATTGTTATTTATCTCCTTGCTGGGGGAAACTTGTTTAGGTTGCAATTGGTACATTCCTTTATTAACACTTGCAGTTGCACCAATATTCTGTGCACATCTAGCTGCTTTTCAGATGGGACAGTTTGTCAAATTTGAAGCCATGTCAGATACATCTTCCAACCAAGGAGGTGTAACAGTTCCTGGGCCAGTTGTGCCTCAGCTGCCTGTTCTTAAGGATAATGTGAAGAGTTCTATGTTCTTATGTTAAGTGCAGAGTTCCCTCTTTTTCTCTGTTTGATTATTTATATATGCTGTCACTTTCTTCGTAGCTTTTTTCATTTGCTAGTTGCTTAATGGCTACTGTTAACATGGGCAATATGGATTTTTTAAAGTTTTGCGATATTACCTTCTTGGAAATGAAAGAGGCCATTTAGTATAAATTATGGAGTTTTCATGGCTGTTCTTATTCCATGTTATCTCGGATTTGGGTATGAGATTTTTCCGCTGATCCATTTGATAATAAACAATATCAAAGTTAGTTTATCATGATAATTGATCCGACAATCTATATAATTGAAAATGCCATTTCTTTTAGATGAAATGGTAGGAGGTGTATGAAGCAAATTTCATAAGCACCTTCTCAAGGTGAACAAGAACTACAAGGAATATGGTTTCTCAGTTATGTTTGAATTGATTTGAGGTCTGTTTGAATGATCTTTGTCAACTGTTCAGGATACTAAGGTGCATAACAAACACTTGATGATCAGATCTTTAGTTTTCTAAGAAGTGAAAGCACATCATCTTAATCTTGTGTAGAGTAGATCCATGTTAGAAAATCCCAAGAGGTGGTTAGATTTTGTAGAGTTCAATTCCCGATGAATTAGTAGCCCTATTTGGTTGGTATAGAAAAGATGGAAAATGTATGAAATTTTCTAGGTTATAATGTATAAAGAATTTGTTATGATGCAAATATGAGACGTAAAATCTCCATATTCAAAAGTTTTTCCCTGTCTTGTATTTTTTAAAGAAATTTTGTTGAATTTTGAGGGGGCACTACTCAGGAAAAGTCTTACTTACATCTTATTATAATATAATTATAAATAAATTATTAGACGAATAACCATCTATGAATTTCATAATTTTTTTATTTTTATTGTACTAACTAAATGGAGCCTTGATATCTGACATTAAAAATGACATTTAATCGAAGAAGATGACATCATTCACCTAAGATATATCCTCCCCGGTCAATTTGTTTTTATAACTAAAGAAATTATCATATAATAAACAAAAAACTACAATGGAAAAAAATGTTATAATGATTTTGAAATCTTTTCGATCAGGTTAATCAAATATCTTTATACATAAAGATGATCAATTCGATTGTTGTGATCAAATTCTATTATGGATTTATGATCACATTCTCCATAGGGCCCTCTTCGTCTCTTCGTTTGACGAGAAAGACATTTGAACAATAATGACTAAAAATTCATACACAAACTATGCTCGTACAAATTGGCAACATAGGCTCAGATTCGAACTATCTAACCATTGGACAAGGATGGTCAGTCACTGGAGTATTTGGCCTCCATTTGTGAGATACAAAGAGCTTAAGAAGATTCTAAAGCTTCACTTCTATCATATTGAAAGCGGATCAAAAAGCCTCCTCCTCATGTGTGCTTGCAACCATCCATTCCCTCATGCTAACTTGTTCTTTTTCCCAGTCTGATTTTTCAATAAATTCTTCCCACATCGGAGTCTTGGCCGTTAACAAGCAATCCAATAGCACCAAGAAGCTTGACATAGCTCGATCGATAAAGTCAGACCAAAGATGAAACAATTTTATGCAATGCCTTCCTTCTCTTCCATGTCAAACAACCACAGAAGGTTTGTATTCAACCACACAATCATACGCCTCTAAGGTCAATGAACTTTCTCCAAAACACCTGATATCAACATTTTATGTCAATGGATGTTTGTACAAACTCCATAAAAAATTTGATTTTGAAAAAGAAATGCATTTTGAGATATTGTACTGTGCACATAACTGAAACTATTTGTAAGAGGGCAAATGAATACCTCAGCTCATGCCAAAATGTACTGGTATGACTCCCCAGAAAAGGCCTCAACTGTTGACCGAATTCATCTTCTTCCAAGTTAGTCGATGGTGCATTTTTTAGCTTTCTCTCCAGGTAAAAAATTAATAATGACATAGCTAAATGGACAATAATTGTCAGGTCCAAATCACCAAGGATAGCATGCAACTCCCTTAGAATCCATGGTTCTATTCTCCGCCTTAGTCGTGCCTTACCATCATTAGAACCAACAACCTAACAAGAGGAAATCAGGAAGTAGAATAATGCAGCAAGAATTATTTAAACAACTTTAAATTGTCGTGACTATGACAAACATTTAACATCACAAAAGTGAAAACTACATTATTACAAGGAAGAAGCACAACTGGAAAGTTCCACAATGGTTGGACATACACACCTGATTTAAGTTAATTTTTACAGATTGCACTGGAACAGCCAATAACTGCCGCTTGTATATGCTGCAACAATTGATCATCATATTGAAGTTAGAGATACCTGTACTGCCTCCATCCCCTTTTGAGATAAGGTGGAAGAACTATTGTTGCCAATTCTAATAACTTTAAGTTGTCAAATAATGATGATTTCTTTAAGACGTACAACAAATATGTTATCAAGTCATAAACAAATCTAAATCAAGATGCTAATTGCTAATAAACAAGGAAGAACCATGCATTTGTGTTAATATTGTGTTTAATCCTTCCATCAAATTTCCCTACATAGAGAGAAAGACAAGTATTTAAATAAAAAAAATGCTCTTGAAGAACAGAATATTTTAACCACAATACCTTGCACGCCATGAAACAACCCTTTCGTCAGCAAGATGATTGCCAGATGTGGAACTTGTGGAAGGTAAAAAACTTTGCCGGCTGAATGAGCGGCGCCACGGAAGAGGCCTAGATCGCCAATTAACATTTTCCCTCGATCGAGCCAGTAACCTATCACTAACCAGCATCCTAACCAAAGTCAAAAATTACTGTACATTTTAATAGAAAAGCCCTCTGCTACGTGCCACCAAGTCACACCAAGATTGACACAATGATAGAGGCATATAATATCCCCAGAGGCATATCGTATACCATGAATTCACTAATAATCATAATAAAAGAGAAATCGTCATCTAGTAACACAAGGGGTAGTTAAATTGTAAAGAGAACTTAAGGTTTGTTCATTGTCATTTTCCACCACTTAATCTGAAATTGGGGGTTACAAATTTTTTCTCTGCCACTTCATCCTCTATCATATTGTAGACCATATCAGTACCCAATTCTAAACTTTCCATGACTATCCTCACCATAATCCATAAAGGCAAAAATGACAAAATTGTGATCATAGGATGTAACAAACTATCTAAGTGCAAATTGATGGGCGTAGGTCATCTTTTGAAATCAATTAACCGAAGTTAAAGATCTACAGTCAATCCTTACAAATATATCAAAAGTAGGAAGGCATCGGATATGAGACTAATTTTGAGGATGCTTGTAAGATTTCGTCTTAATCCACGCTTGGGACCGGCAATGCACTAACATTCAAAACTAAAGCACTAATACTATTGACAAGAGTTAACAGAACCTAAAACTTGATCATAAAAAACTTGCTTCCCTAATAAGTTAGCTATTCCCCTCTTAACTCAATCCGTTCCCAGATTATCCAAATTAAAAATCTCCACCACCTTAACAGCCTCTATTAGTTTTAATATGTATAAGATTAAGGTACACTACTTCTATTAAAAATAATAATAAGTATAATTTAATTTTGTAAGTTGCTAATACATACTGCTAATCATAAATTTCAAATGTAACTCGCTTATTGTGGGGTCTTTAACTAGTTCACTAGTAAAGCTCAACTGAGACTTCATAATAAATAGCCAAAGGCCGGTGTGATGCACAGGATACATTTAAAACTTATTAACAACATATGTTAATAACATATAAAATTAATTTTAAAAATATCACTTATTAGTATTTTTAAATAAAAACAATGAATATGTATTTAATTTTAACAAAATGAAATTTTTATTCGAGTAAAAATTTAATAATCAAATGGGATTTAACATTTTTTAAAAGATTTTTAATCCGGACAGTAGCATACCCTAAGTTTATCCTAAACAATAAATGATAATGAACGAAGAAAAATCCAAAGACTTCCCACATAATTAGCATTCCCAATAAGTCAACTATTACACACTTTAACTCAAAATTCAATGAAAAATTATCAAAAAAAGAAAAAAAAGAAAAATCTAAGACGACAGATGAACAACACAAAAATGATCACCTGTGCCGCCGCGAGGAAGGACGGATCGGGGCAGACCTTGGACGATTAGCTTGTTCGGAGGAGGTGGAAGAGGAAGAAGCAGAAGAAGAAGAAGACGGCAGTGGGAACAGGTCAAAGCGGCGGCCGAAGCGGGCATACCAACCGAGGGAGGGCTGGTTGCAGAGAGGGCAGCAGGGCTTGATGAGGGTCCAAGTGCGAAGGCAGGGAAGGCAGTAGAGATGGAGGCACGGGGAGAGAAGGGCGGCGCCGTCGCCGGCGGGTTCGACGGCGGCGAGGCAGATGGGGCAGTCTCTCCGCCGGCGAATGACGGCCGACAAGGTTGATCTCGTAGGCGGATTCGCCGCCCGCGAAGAAGACGCCATCAATCTCTCCATTTTGTATTTGTTCTTTTTATTATTAATTTTCTTCAAACAAACCTTCTTTTTTTTTCATTCCATGTTAAAAAAAAAACAAAAAATCTTCGTTCATTTCTCAATCCCCTCAAATGGCCTTGAATTGGGATAGTTTGTAAATGACTCTTTTTTCTTTTTTTACTTTAAAATTTTAATCATAACTCAAATTATAATTAAGATTTACCATTTTATCTCCGATTAAATGACTAATACAAGACTAAATTTTTCAAAGATATCATATAGTATGGTATCTAAAATATTTTATCCTATGCATGATATGAGATATTCCAACCATCAAAATTATAATTATGGCTACTAATTGAGTGAGCTGTGAGCATTTGGCATTCGGTTCAGTTCGACTCGACTCGAAATTCGATATTTAAATGCTCAAGTTTGAACTCGAATCCTTCGAGCCGAGTTTGACCAAGGCAATATTCAACTCAACTCGGCTCGATTATAACTCGAACTCGACTTGATAAAATAATGTAATAATATAATCTTTATATTTTATATATATATACTAATAAGTTTAATTGTAACTAATTATATTTATTTATATACAATATAATAACAAAGTAGTGAGATAACTTAGATGAGAGATATTCAAATTGAAAACCTACATTTATTTTGAGTGAGTTATTTTCCACTTTATAATCAAGCTGGTTTCGACCTCACGAACAAATTGGGTTCAAACTCATCAAAATTAAACAGTTTAAGTGTATTCGAACTCGAGCGACATAAAAAATATTCGAGTCGAACTCAAGCATGCATATTCAAAACTCGTTCGATCTCGAGCCGAGTTTGAACAAACTTCGAAATTTGAGTTAAGTTCGAACATAAGTTGAACTCGGCTCACTCGCTCATTTAGCAACCCTAACTATAATGAACTAGTACTACAAACCATGAATAAATAAATCAAAAAACTAAATTCAGCAATGTCACTAAAGCAAGTCTTTAATGATTAAAATTTTTAAAATTAGGGTTGAGGAAGAAATGAATTTTATACTTAAATGTAAAATGATTTCATTACTTTCAATTGAATCCTTAAAAGAGTTATTGTAGAGCTTTTTACTATAATTGTTTATATTTAAAGTCTGTTTGATTAAATTAATCAAATGTTTCGCTATTTTTCACATGGAGTGAATAAACTCTTCACTACTTTTATTTCATTTAAATCACTTGATCATTCAATGAATTAAATGACCTTTTTTACACATTCAAGTTTTTTGATTCCACCAATGCAAACCCTATGCTCGGTTTCTGAGTGTTAACAAAAAATAAATGATAGGGTGATAACTTGAGAATTTAAGAACCCGTATTTAGACCGTTGAATATAGATCAATAGTGATTATGCTTTTCCTTTGGAAATCATTATCACTATTAATTCCCATTGAACACAATAGAATTGGGTCCATAAGTTCACAAATTCTCACTCTATATTATATATATATATATATATATGAGAGAGAGAGAGAGAGAGAGAGAGATGTGCTGCTGTGCGCAGCATGAAAATGTAGTGCATTAGCAGCGCATTAAATCAGGGCTGCTGATCCAAATCCCCCTGCCCCCGCCCTAGCCGTCACCCGTTGCCAACCCCCCAGCCGTCACCCATTGCCAACCCCCCCCCCCCCAGCCGTTCGATCTCGAGCCGGAGGAGGCGGCCGGGGCGGCGCTGTGGTGAGGCGGGGTGAGCGTGACGGGGCGGCAACGAGGGTGGGTCGGGGGTGGCCCGAGTGGCGACGGGGTGGGGCAGGGGCGGAAGGGGTGAGCTGGGGGGCAGCCGGGGCGGCGTTGTGGTGAGGCGGGGCGAGTTCACCGGCGACGGGGAAAAAAATAGGGGAGGGTAGTTTCGTAATAAAAAATTGACTAGATCCCGACTCGAGTAAATATTACGAAATCAATTTTAAAAAATAAAATAATTTTGTAATAAAAACTTGGCTCGATCCCGACTCGTGTCAATATTATGAAATAAATTTAAAAAAAATAAAATAATTTTATAATAAAAACTTGATTCAATCACAACTCAAGTCAATATTACGAAATAATTTTTTTAAAAAAATAAAATAATTTCATAATAATTTTTTTTAAAAAATAAAAACTTTACTCGATCCTCACTCGAGTCAATATTACGAAATAAATTTTAAAAAAATAAAATAATTTTGTAATAAAACTTGAGTCAATCCTCAAGTCAATTATTATGAAATTATTTTATTTTTTTAAAAAAATTATTTCATAAAATTGACTCGAGTGAGGATCGAACCAAGTTTTTATTATGAAATTATTTAATTTTTAAAATTTATTTCATAAAATTGATTTAATCCTCACTCACTCACTTAAGTCAAATCGAATATACCTCTTCTAAAGAGAGAGTGCCCCCAACCTCCTCCTCGACAAATAACATTGTAGAATGGACAAATATTAAACAAAATAAATAGAGCTGCTCACCAGCCAGTCCGAGTCAATTTTTCCAAAGCTCGTGATCGGCTTGTGTAAATATATTTTGAATTTGCGGTGATTTGGTACAAATCAGTATTTCATATTCAAATTCGAGTCGGGCAATCTGTCCATTTGATAAGACCATGTCCGGCCCGAGCCAAGAATGTAACACCCAAAATCCGGTTTACTGTTAACCGAACCGGAAATATTACTGGAGACCAAACCGAATCTCAATTTAATTAATTTGGTCAACCCAAACTTAAGCGGAAGGGATCTATTCTAAGCTTCATAAGATGAAAATCATGCCACAACGAATGTATGTAATGCACAACCTAACAAGATACTACGTGAATGATATGATGATGAAGAAAAGAATCACACCAAAAATCAAAATCATACAGTAATCGATTTAAATATTATGGAAATCCCGTAAATAGACGGATAGGTTTGCCCTAAAAGTGCAACAAGGAAAATACTATGTACATCATTATATCACAACATATATATAATAGATAATAAAGCATAACACAATATCACATCCTTTTATCATCACACCATTTTTCCAATCATGATCCCTGGCTGAGTCTTGAGTCATCTATTACTCATGTTACCATAGCTGAACGTTTACTAACTTCAAAATTACCAACTTCATTCACAAAATAAGTTCACCATGCATTAAAACATTAGCAAAATATTTCATAACAAATTTTACACATTCACCAGAATCACAATTAAGCGCTCAATCGCCAGGCATGTGTGCGTGCAAGGATGTCACTGCTCATTCGTCAAGTTTAGTATATCCAGTTGTAACTGATGCTCACCTATATATATAATTAGAAAACCATCAGTAACGGTTGTCACTGGTCCAGAAAATAACTAATATTAAGCTATCTATAAGAGCAAACTCTCTTTAAAAGAAAAACATGCATATACTCCAACAGAACTTTCATAAGAGTAACTACTGAGAAGCTATCGAGCTATAGTCAAGATGGCATCCCGAACTGACTGGTCTGATGCCTGTCTCGGCATTTTCTCATTTCTCTTCTGATCCTTCTAGACTACCAGTATATCTTAAACCCTCTCCAATCCTCCATATTTCTCCTGGCCTCGAGCATGAAGGCCGAGTACTCTCAGGCAGTTGCCTTTAGTACCCTTTGAACCACATGTCCAAACGTGCGCTATACTAAACAATACTCGTAAACCCCACGTTTCTCCAGGTCTGAGGAACTCAAAACATAGGTTGTCAGGATCCCTCGGGAATGGAATAGTCCTCTCACTAATCCAAAGCTCGCTATGACTAGCACGTGCACCCGCTTATGGTACGTGCAAGTCAGTTTCCCATCTCTCGTCTCACTGAAAACTCGGAAAAAGCTTATATAGGCCTGGGAAGGGATTTAATAATTTAGGCCCGAAGGCAACTTGCGGTGGATCTTGTTTTCAAAATCAAACTCGAGGGATCTCATCCTCGAGAGTTATTAATTTTCGGAAAATGGTTCGCTAAAATGACCCATGTTAAGTGGGGTCCGATAAATCACCACTTAACATGTCTTGCAACATACAATCCAAAGCAACAATAGAATAGATCGACAATCAAGAGTACGAGTCCTAAACGAACCTGGTAGAAGCTCTCAATGGGGTATCACGCCTACACGACAAACTCCTACACCGAACCAATACAAATAGGACTAAATTCTAATGCCCATGTACTCCCATATGATGCATGAATGACATGATAGAATAATCAACAACACTAGGCCAAGCATGCATATCCTGATCAATCCAACAAATCCTAACAGTCATTTCATATAATTCTATATTCCTAGGTGATCATATCATCAACATTTCAATTTGTTACTATGTGATTTAAACATATCAATTAACTAATTTAAGATCATAAACCTTCTTAATAATCAAACTAATACTCAATCATAACAATTTAATCATTAGAACTAAATGTGTAATTCACAAGTCTAATTATCCACCTTAATTAACATCAATATAGACATGCCCACATTTTTAATTAACTAATCAATTATTTTATTCATAATTACAACAACATGATTTCGAAACCTTAAAATTAGTACACAATCGAATGATGTACATATTGATGATGGTCATAGTCATATATAAAATAAAATAAAGATTAAATCTTTATACCTAGGTTGAAGATCACTTGGCGATGGCGGCAATGGCAGCGGTTGCCAGTGCCGTGAGGATGGAGACGGTGGCTGTGGCTGCCATCCCAAGGCTACATTGAGAAGGGGAAGGTAGCTCGTCGTGGTCGGAGCACCACTGGCCAGCTGGTGATGGCCAGTCACCGGTGGCGGCGGCTGTGAGTGGTGGTCGGCTAAGGTGAGGATGTACAAATTGTGGGGTCGGCTAGGGAATGGGGAGAAGACTAGGGATGGTCGAGGTCGGCTAAGGGGGTGGTCTGTGTAGCCAGAGGTAGTGCGCGACTAGTTGGCGATGGCAGTAGTCGCCGGCGAATGTGCATGCAAGCGGCAGTCCTATTTTCAGCAAGGGTCACCGTGCATGTCGTCACACAGGCTGGGGAATGGTACGAAAGGGTGAGGGAAGGGCTAGGGAGGGTTGCCAGAGGTCTTTGTCGGCGTTGATGGCTGGCGGTGACACATGCAGGCGGCGGTGGTGGCGACCAAAGGTGAAAAACAGAGAGAAAAGGAGGAGAGAAGGAAAGAAGAAGGGGCGGAGGTGAGGCAGAGTCGATGGTGAGGGGGTTGCCGGGATGATGGTGGTCAGTGGTGGCGAAGGCAGTCGCCGACGGAGCAGGGGGAGGAAGAAAAAGAGAGGCGGCAGGTGGCTTGGAGGAGGAACTGGGGAGGAGAAATAAGAAGATGAAGAGAATAGGTCGGGGGCAATCTTGTAATTAAGACTTGATTCGCTCCCACCTCGAGTCAATATTCACAATTAAATTCTAAAAAAATATCAAATAAATGTGATAAAATTCTATAAATTAAAATATGCTCAAATAATTAAACTAGCATGCTCTAACTTACTAATCCACCCAAAATTCCTATCTAAGACATCCTAACACGATTAACGGCCTAATTCTAAATTTCTATGGTCTAATGCATGAAATACTAAAAATTTGGCATATTATTGCATATTCTGATAGCTCATTTTCTTTCTATTTTATTGACGTTATAATCATACACTCAGGTATACTTAACCCTCATGGCTCATAATACACGACCGACCTTGGCTCAGCGCACGTGTTCTGAAACTGACTCGAGTCAGACCGATGGCTGAACCGATCAGTTCACGAATATAAAACTCTGACTCAAGTCACAGGTTTTGGAGAAGCGATCACCTTTGATTCTACTGAGCCTCTTACAACTTCCATTCCTTTATCACTGGAAAATGGTAAATCCCCACCTACTTCTCTAGATTCGGTTATTTTTTGTTTGTTGAGTGATCTATGTTGTTTGTTGAAGATACATAGATTTATGCTGTTTGTTAAGTGATCCAGATTTTTCCCCGTATATATTGTTTGATTTTGAATGTTGCATGAAGGGGAAAGTCATAATGTATAGATTTTGATTTGCGAGGTGGAGGAAATGACTTCAAAATAATTTAGATAATTATTGAATGAAGTCTAAAAAGCATCTAGAGAAAATGCGATGAGAAAGGTTCTACCCTTGTATGAAATTTTTAACTAAAATATTATTTAAATAAACTCCATTATTGTTTTTTTGTTTATAATATGTACAGGATTTTTTAGCTCATATGGTAAGATAGTAGACGTCGATAAGAGGATAAGTTCAGAGATTGAGATTTGAATCTATGTAGAAATTAGTGTACCTGTTAATTTGAGGTTTGATTGATCCTATAGTTGAAGTGTAAGAGTAATCTTCACTTCATTAGCTTCATGTCTTCTCAATTTTTTTTAACATATATCTAAACTAAAATAGTTACAATGTCTTGTTATTTACTAATAGTATATTGCTATTTTAGTGGCTATAGTGGACAATTGTTACTGTCTTAGTGTTGTTAGGTGATATAAATATTGTTATTTATTTATAATTTGCCGATGGCCATATTCTAATTTTTATAATAAGTTTCATAATATCAAGCATTATACATTTGAGTATCAATTCTTCATGATATTCAACCGTCCATGTTGTTAGGTTTATCCTACATTGGTCATAGAGGTTGTTAGTGACTTGTATATAGGTTAATGGAAAACCTTATTCTCTAAAAAGCATCAAGAGAAAATGCGATTAGAAAGGCTCTACCCTTGTATGAAATTTTTAACTAAAATATTATTTAAATAAACTCCATTATTGTTTTTTTTTGTTTATAATATGTACAGGATTTTTAGCTCATATGGTAAGACAGTAGACGTCGATAAGAGGATAAGTTCAGAGATTGAGATTTGAGTCTATGTAGAAATTAGTGTACCTGTTAATTTGAGGTTTGTATAAATACAACCGTCCATGTTGTTGTGAGTTTCCTTTGATAGTTTAAAATCTCTTTGGGGGCCCGAAGCGAAGGGTCCAACAGTGGTTTCGGAGCTTGGTTGGGGCCCAAAGGGCCTAACACATGTTATACTCCTTTATAGATTGATTAGATTCTAATGATTGTTTATATTAGAGCTAAGTTAATAAAGTAAATTGTTCTATTATGTAAATTGTAATTTAAAGGATTAGCTAATTGATTAAATAATTTGTATAATTGTATGAATATTCAGTCAGGTCGAGCAAAATTTAAGTTAACAAACTATGCTTATATGATCTTAAGTGGCTGTATTTATGACCAAAAGGATATTTACAACTCGCAATATAATTTGGTAAGAAAATTCTATGTACTTGGACAACTTTAAAATTATTTGTCACGTTATTTGCTACAAGTGGATTAATCTCAAATAGTAAAGTGTAATCACTTATCATGCTGTTTCTTTGAGATGAATAAATTAAGTTATAAGTAAATAGAATACTATTTGTAGTCGTGTACTCTTGTTAGTTGTTATTAGTTTATGAATCTGTGATAAATTAAGTTAGGTGTAAAATTGGCGAATCTGTAACAACTTACAAACCTATTTCAGAGATGTTAGTCACTTAGCCTTGTTTGCCTAATTTGTGAATCTCTTATAATCTTAATCCCCTTCTTCGTCCAACATATTTGTACTTAACTCTAATTCTAAATATCAATTTATGGTGCAAAAATTGTGAATCTGTTATTATTTTGTAATTGACTAATTGTGTTTTTGTGAATGTACATACATATATGAGCCTTACTTGTACACAAGTGCAGCTACGAGTCAGAAGAAAGGAGCAAGATGAAAACAAAAAGAAGTATGCCGCGAAAGAGCTACTTCAATACTAAAAAATATAAGGAATGACAAGAGATTACCTTCAAGCTTGATGAGATCATAATTTGAGATGGTGAAGAACACAAACGTAGAGATTTGTGTGAAATTGAGGTTGTGCTGCTGTAAAATAGAATGAACTATGATGGAGCATGCCCTGTAAATTTATTGTAGAAGTTGAATAGAATAAGTTTAATTTTGTGATGTCTGCTACAAAAATTAATGTGTACCAATTGCCATATTAATTTTATGGGTAGTAAATTGTCAATTAGTTTTATTGGGAGGGGTAAAAGCCATCTTAGGAATTGTAACCGTGACAAGTTTAAATGTTGCATGTATGCATTTATAATATGAATGCGATTCGTCACAACCAAATCATTTTTAAGTGCATTGGATCGAGTCGATTCGAATTATGAGTCGAGCTGAGTAACGAGTCAAAAATCTAGTTTAAAGGAATTCGAGATGTTCTCCTATAGAATCGGGTCGAGTGGGATAGTCAATTTCGAGTTAACGAGTCAAAGGTGTTAAACTATCTGAGCTCTAGTTGAGCTGAGTTAAGTCAATAAAACTCGCGAGTGGCTTACTAAATACTAATCTATTATGTAGTCTACATACAAATATCACAGAACACCTTTATTTATTCTCTAAACTTGAAGTCTCTAGCTACACTTCGAATTAATAAGGCATCTACCACGCATGCACCAATACAAGCACACCCACTCATCAACACCACAACATCATCATTTAGAGATGGCACCAGAAGAAGTAAGCATGGGGACGAGAGAGCCGCTGAGGTGAAGAGACATGACCTTGTCGGTGAGTCCGACGAGCTGGCCGCCAATGAACACCGCCGGCACCGATGGGCTCCGACCCAGAAGCCTGATCAGAGCCATCTCCATCTCCTTTCCCTCCGGATCCTTGTCCAGCTCGTGAACAGCCGCCTTCGCCCCCAACTCCAGCATCAGAGACTTCACCACATGACACATGCAGCAAGAGCTCATACTAAATATCATCACGGGGTGCTTGGAAGCCATCAACTTTAGCCTCTCCATATATAACTCCACACAATACAATCTTCTTTTGCCAAACGAATAGTAGCTGCAAAATGGGTCGATTCAGAACTGGCCCATTTCCATGGCCATGAAATGTTTTGTATGGATTAATAAGAATACTATGATGATCTGCGCCACTTGTTTTTCGAGTATTGTATGGGTATGTAGATATGTTTGCTCCTTTCTCCAACAATTGACGGCGGTTGGCCGCCAACTGAGGAGCAAGGAGTGGAGATATTAGTTTGGATGGGTAGTAGAGGAAGTGGGCATGGCGAAGAAGATGCCTAGTTAGCAACATTTATAATACCGTCGGCATGGAGAAAGTGGACAACCATGTAAAAGCACCAAGCTCCTTGCTGCAGCTCCGTGTGTTTTAGAATCAGTGAAATTTGAAAAGATAGAAAGCTTCTTGCACTCCTCATGCACCACTCTTATTACTTATTCTTATATTCTCAATGATCCACAAAATTAAAGTTCCCATTTACAAACCCCTTTCTCTATTGAAGAGTGTCACAACATAGATTAACAAATACATGATTAGATCGATGAATAGGAGATGGTCAAGTTAAAAAAAGGCATAAATTAGTGAGTGTGGGGGTAAGGTTGGTTGGTCGGGCTTTGGCAAGGTATGAATCATGTGCCACACACATATTGAGAAAGATGGGAGGTGAAAAGAGATGAGAAGGGCAGGCACTAGCCATGGATTCTTCTCTTTGTTGGTTGTGCCCGACTTATAAAGTGAGGTGGGAGGAAGTTGACGGGGTTTGTCAAGATCATGGTGCAGTCCCACCCACTAAACTGATTCGATGCCACACTCGTGGTGGTGTTCGGGAACAAAGGTCATGGTTCTAGCTACTTTGCATCGGATCACGACGTGGTGCCGGAAATCTTGCCGTGACACATGGATGAGCTATGAACAAATTCTTTGGGGGGGGGGGGGGGGTGAAGAATATGATAAATAGTCGTTAATGCGTAACAACATATAATTTTTATTTAAATATTCAATTTGTTTTTAAAAATAAAAATAAAAATAACATTATAAATTAGTTAAACGATATGTGATAAATTCTAATTAAATTTTTATAAATAAGAAATAAAAGGGTAATACTGTAAAAATCTTGTTAGTACCACATTAAAAGCTAAAACTTTTGTAAATAGAAAATAAAGAGATAATATTGTGAAAATTTTAAAAGACACGTGGCAGTACCACGTTAAAAGTCATCCACCTTAAGTTAAGATTTATGTTAAACATGTTCCTCCTGTTGTTCATATGGTCTTGTCAGAAGGGTAGGTTTCTTTTTATTGTCAGGAAAGGAAGCCTGGTGCATGAGGGCTTTCCATATATGCGCATCTTGTTTGGGGAAGGAGAGGTTATGGTCAAAATTTTAAATATTGTATTTGAATATTAATTAAAAATAAATATATGTCTAGGAACTCGTTATGCAAGAGTAAGTATTGTATATGCTCACTTATGGACGCACTTGGGGACACATCCAATCGCCCCTCAACTATGCTCTCTCTCCTCTCTCCTTCCCATGTGTGCTTGAGCTCACTTAAAAATTATTCGGGAATCTCTATATACATATATTTAATATAGGGCTATAATTAAAAGTTAAATATTTAACTAATTAAAATATAATAAAAATAAATTATCACATATCTCTTTTTAATTAGAATCTATTTTTTAGCTAGAGTCGATCAGACTCTATATCTAATATATTAAAATTGTAATCTATTTTATTATTCAATAATAATTTATATATAAAATAAAAGTTTATCCATAATATAAGTCATGCATGACAGAATATCTTGTTTGGTTATTTAACCAATTAAAATACAACAAAATTTAAAAATAATAAATTAAATTATCATAGTTTAGCTTTTCATTCATATCTATCTTTAAAATTAATAAGAACTTACATTTTATATATTAAATTATTATAATCTATCCTATCATTTTTAATTGAGAGTTTATCTATAAAATTAAAATTTATTTGTAATATAAGTTGCACATAACACGACATCTTGCCTAATTTATTTCAACTAAGTCAAATTGGGTTTAATCAAATTTTTAAATTTTAAATAAAATATTTCATCATACATTGAAAATATTTTTATAATCAATATGTAATTAAATATCAGTTAAATTAATACCAAGAAAATTTCAAATTAAATAATTGAGTTCAAACGAAAATGGTACAAAAGCCTAAACCATAATACAAGGTCAAACCAACTACTTAAAAGACTCTCTTTAAAATAATTTTTAATTTTTAAATAAAATGCTATCGACAACCGCTAATATTCCATTAAGTTAAAATCTACATGCTCTTTTTATAAGATTAATAATAATTAAGAGAAAACAAAATTCACATATCAATCTAAGGAGCAACAGCAGCCTAATGAGTTGGGGATTGGATGCAACAAAAATTATATATGAAAAAAAAAACAAACTAATTCATAATCATTGCTTTCCTTGTCATAAATAAAAACTTATATAGGCTTGGCAACTTAAATTAGTTAATCCATAGGGGCCTTAATGGGCCTAAATCAAATTTATTTCAAATTTCAATGCAAGCTTAATACCTTACTTTCTTAATGGACCTCTAGATATATATTGATTGTATTTGTCTGAAATCTGTATATTGAACATCCGCACATTGTTCTGGGCAATGAGTGTGTAGTGAAAGCCTAAGCCTGTCAGTTTTTAAAAAAATGTAGGAAGCCCACTGATAGAAACAAAGTTAAAAACCCTTGCTGTGGTATGGAGTCAATTCAAAGTCGACTCCAAACTGATTTTCAGGTGAAGAGAATTCGAATATAAAATAATATCGACTTTGAGCTCGATGTGATGAGGGGCAATTTTAAAACCCTAGGTCAAGAATATTCTTTTTCACCCAAAATATTAGGCACTATCATTTTATTATTCAATTGAAAGACACCCCTATATTACTGATCTTTTTTAAATAGTCAAATAATTGTGCCCCTCCTAATTAAATTGTCAGGGTTAAAGCTTAAAATTAGAAGCATGCTAGCTAGGTATGAATGTAAACTCACAACCAGAAAATAAGACATTTCACGTGACAAAAAAATTGTCACCAAAAGCTTAGATTTGTTACAAAAAAAATTATCACAAAATTTTCTTCAAATTGTCTTCACAGTAGTGGAGGATTTTGTTGCTGCTATTGTTTCTTGTGACTGAACAAGGATTGATGGCCATGTCGAAGATATATGACATGCATTGTTTCTTCAAATTATAATGTCATATTTTAGGCGACAGGTTGGTCTTCAAATCATTGTTGTAAAAGTCGGAATTGATGATTGAATCGGATTTTTAAAAATTTTAAATCGAACTGGTTCACACCGATTCATGACTAATTCATGGTTTATTTTGAATTGGGAAATTTAATGACATTGCATATCTATTTGTATAAAAATTAGTTATCAAGGATAGAAAAATCAAAATAAAAAATTAAACTGAAGTAGAAATTTTTGTATAAATTATATTTGACTAAAAAATAAAGTATTCTTCATCAAGTTTTATAAACGTAAAAAGTATTAAATATCATAGATAAAGTAAAAACATAAGTAATAAAAATGTTGTAAGCTAAATTCTTTTATATCTACATAAATTATATATTTATTTATTGTATAATTAACCAATATTAAAACATATAAAATCTGGTAACAATGATGATTTATGCGTTGCTTATGATTCAGTCAAACTCAGTTTGAATTGGGCGATTCAAAAATCGATTCTATCAATTCAATTTAGATATGTTTGTTTAACTTGGATTCTAACATAGTCACGTTGAATCGGTTGAATCGGACCGGTTCAAACTAATAAGAGTCCTTACATTACATGAATGGTTAGATGATGAGAGTACTTTTATCTAAGTGGCAAAAAATACAATTATGTAATTTAGATGGATCGCAAAATTTTCATGTTATTAATATTATTATATCTACGGTTGCTGATACTAAGTCTTTTCTAAATGAATTTACATATATTTAGGTATCTTGCTGATATCCAAGCTTTTCCAAATTATTAATAATTAAAATAAAATTTAAAGTGTGGACTATCCTTTCTTATGTTTGAGGTATGACAAAATGTCCTTGATGTTTTGTTATCCAATTTAACTCCTTGACTCAAGGCCTATATGTCTATATATATTTTAGCTAGCAAATATCAATTGTGATGAATTAGCCTAAGTGAGTACTTAGGGCATAACCTGTATCTTCATAAGTAATATTAACTCAGCTGAAAATATTTTAATAGAATGTTTTTATATGTTGAGGCATTTTATACAACTATAAAGTATTTTTAACCCATCATTCTTCTCTATCTCTCTTGTGGTTTTAGTGAAATTCCGATTTAAATTGAGAAGCGTACAAATTGGTGAACCTTTTACATTTTGTGTACTCTTCTCGTTTTTTTTTAATTTATTTTGCAATAAAATTAGTCAAATTTTCATAACATGGAATATGAAGCTGCATATGGTTAGGGTGGCTATAACTAGGGGACCAAATCTCTTCACGTACGAGGAGATTTCAGGATGATTTCGTGATTTTGATCCTTTTTTTGCCCTTCAAATTAGAAATTTTCCGATTTTTCAAACAAATTTTCTAAATGGTTGGTGTCGAAATCTCCTCCTGCCAAAGGAGAGGAGATTTCAATTTATAATTAGGTGGCCTAAGAAGAATAGCAAATTAACCACTCATGGGGAGCATATCTATGGAAGAGTTTTGTTCCAGTGTCTTTAAACACTTATTACATTTCAACAACAATTAGTCATTTCATCTGGTACTGCCTTTGTATCAACTAGTTTGGTTGTCTTAATAGCCTCAATTTTATATCTTTATCACTAGCTCATCAATCATGAAGTTTAATCTAATGCTTAATATATATATATATAATAGTATGCTCAATTAGTGCAAATTGATAGACATAGTTATCCTCTCAAAAGTGGTTAACTAAACTAAATATTACAAACATTATCTATATTAATATATGAACTCTTATTTTATTAGATATTAGATATGAGACTAACTAACCAACTATATAAGGATTTTATATTTCACTCATCTTAAAGATATTAAATTGATAAATTCTTTTTTTATGATGCATAATTCTAATTTGAATCTACAGGTAGACTAACTAATCTCATCATCCAACATAGTTTGAGTTGGCCATAATAACATTTGCAACAACCGGCCCATTTAGTATAAATTAATAAATTTAGTCATCCTTTTAAAAGTATCAGTTGAACCAAATTAAAAATTATACTCCTTATCTCATTAATATATTGAATCGTATTTAAGTAAATATTGGATACGAGAGTATTTTAATAAATGGGGGATTTTATATCAATCCCAAGGGGAATTTAAGTTTTATAGGTACATATTGATCACCGTTCTCAACAAGGGTCAAGGCAAACTACTAAAAGGATTCCCTTCTTCTAAGCTCAGTCAAATAATCTTAGTGTACTTAGCTTTCATATGATGAAACATGGACCATATATATCAATAGCTAGTACTACTACCACTTTATCTGTCAATAGTGGTCGGTCATTCAAACGTGGTCCTCACAACCCACAAATTAAAGAGTGCTGAACCTGCCCGTCTATATCACTTCCTTGGTGTCGGCGAACCTCACCTTCTTGTCGCATCAATTTCCATTCTTCACCTTGTCACCGTTAACCCTTCACCTGGGTATTTATCCTTGCATATCTTACAAGATATTTGAGAGCTTGAAACCCTTTGTCTCCAACTCAAATCCCACGTCTTTCTTTCCCTTGTGTTGTCCACACAAATGGGTCTCCAAATTATGCAGCATCTAATCCAAATCTCACCCTGATATCAATCTATTGATATAGATTAAAACTTCTTCAACATGGGTTCCGCTACAATATCAATCCTTAGCAGTGTTACATGCAATAGCAGTTAAATCTTTTGATTCTTTTGCTATGATCTGTGACCATCTTCACCACCTTGTGATATTGAGAAGTGGTATCTGATAAAGGGAAGGGATAGCTAAAAAGGATGACTGGACGTATTGGCGTCAGCTTTCTGGGAGAATATATGAAAGGCGAATTTGTACAGATGTGTACGTCGCCAGCTAATATGTGATGCTACGATTCGAGTCTGCACTTCTCTTTATATATCCCCAATGCCAAATTAAAGTTGACATTCCCTTCCCACTTGATGTGTTCTCCACCTTATCCATGCATCTCTATCTACTAACATTCTTGAATGCCATGTTTATTTTGCACAGACAGTAGAACAATTCATCTAAGCATGCATATTGCTAACAAGAAGAAGAATTGCATATACATCATAATATTGTACTCCACTTACTACAGGTTTATATCAGTCACATTGATAAAAAAATGTAAGATGAACTTCAAGATGTATGCACAATAATGTTGGGTATTTTTTTTCTTGGGTATCCTTGATGGGGTTATAAGAATGCCATAACATGACACTTGATGTTATCAAGAAGATGGAAAGGAAGGCATCCACAAAGACCAGGATTCGGGGCAGTGACGACGAAAACGAAAGGGAACGCTCTGTATAGTAGTCCTTTTGACCCTATTGATATTTCCATCAATGGAGATTACATGATCTGATTAAACAATCTTCGGATTTATAACTAAATCGTAAATCAGGTTCACGGGCTTCAATCTAAAATAATTGGCTAGTTTAATTTAGAAGGCTTAAAAACACACGTATACACGACACCAATCATGTGAGATTATTTTAACAGTTTCCCGCACCCGTCGGATTTTGCAAATCAACTTAAGTTTTTCCTATTTTTAGGCTGGCTCTAATATCATGTAAAAATGACTCTTTCAAGCATAAAATCAGGTAGTATGAAGTTTGAAATCATGTCCTTTTTATTTGATTCAAGTTGTCAACTGGAGTCGGTCGACAGGGAGTTTTTATAAATTTGATGTATTTATAAATTTGTCTCAAAAAACTATGAAGTGGAGCATATTAAAAAAATGTATAGGGTACAAAAAATTTACACGAAAAAATAAAAGTTTTTAGTGACACATCACTGATTTTAAGAAATTTTTTCTAATGAAGGTTGTGGTGATGAGCTTGGAGATGGAATGATAATTTTTTTTATCATAGATGCCCTTATTTTCTCATAGCGATTTTTTATATTGTGTGTGGGTACATATATATTCTAACATTGAAGCTCTTTATGTTCTAAGATCCACATATATATATATATGTATGTGGATCTTAGAATATAAAGAACTTCATTGTTATAACTATATACAACATATAAAACAGGCACTCAATGTGTCTTTCAATATATATTCTCGATGAAAATAGAAGATCATCTATATATATTGGTAATGAAGCTAGGTAGCTTTTGTTATTCTGTGACCTTTGATCTAGATATATATTGGCTTTCATTTTCCTTAATGAATTATAGAATATATCCCAACCAAAAACTAAAGCTGTCTGCCATGGATAAACAATAACCTCTTTTCTCCACCTCACCAGATGCCTCTCTTGATAGCTACAGGAAGTACATAGCTCATTCATGCCTAAAGAAAAACCTCCTTCAACAACCTACCTAAGAGCCCATTTATATATACAAGGCAAGATATCACACCACGTGTGATTATATAATCTTCCACTTTTAATTCAGACTAGATAATAATCTAATATTTTAGATATAGATTTTAATTAAATATGATTTTAAAGATAGCAAGATAGCTTGTAATTCAATGAGAAGACTATAATAGTTTGATTTATTTTTTTTGTATTTTAATTAGTCAAATCTCCTTCTTTTAGTCAAAGGCCAGTATTGAGTTCAATTTTTATTAATAAGAGTAGACTAGTCAAAATGTTATGTCATATACGGTTTATTTTAGAGATATATAGGCTCCAATTCCAGAGACAAACTCTCATATTATATAAGAAGATAAGTAAAAATGATTTTATTTTCTTTACATATTTATTTTATTTTGATTAGTTGAATGTCCTACTTTTAATTAGCAACGTTCGACTTTTTGATTCCCAATAAAGAGTAATGCACACTCTACTTATAATATGATAATATTAACTATATTGAGCAAATATAAAATTTTAAATTTACAATCAATATTATTAGCTGTCAAATTATTGCCTGTTATATTTTTCCTAATCATTTCATCCAAACACTCATTGACCAAATTTTCATAGGAAAATCACGTATTTATCTTATGGAATTATTATTGTTATTTTTGAATTAGTGCAGATATTTAGTTTGATAAATATTTTTTGAATTCTCATATAACATATTTATATTCATCTTCTTTTGTGTGGAACTTTTCTAATATGATATCCCCATAACTGGATTGTTTCACAATTTGCCCAATAAAGGCCTGATCTAATTACTTTATAGATAATTACCGAGCCTTGATCATATTAGATGGTAGGCCGAATTAATTTGAATGTGCACTAGACCATGAACGGAAGAAAGAAATTCTAAATAAGGATGAAAATTTTTAAGTTGAGTAAAATGTGAGCTTCTCCAAAATTAGTTGAATCAGGTTATTAAAAATGGTATCGGATTCAACTCGGTTCTGTGTCGGCTAATTAGGCTAGAATGGACATGGTTTAGACTTAGTTTAGACTCACAATAGAATGAAAGAATTCTTCGTGGAAAAATTTCGTGACATGGATAGATTGTGAGATCCCTTAAATTAAAATTATATTTAATACTTATTAAAGTTAGATCCAATATATCTATGTATAATTTGATTATCAATTTTTAATTTAAATAACCATTTTGAAATTAGAACTATATTTAATACATACGAAAGTTAGATCTGGTATATCTATGTATATATGTGATTATAGATTTTCAATTTAAATAACTATTTTGAAGGGATGATCTAGCTTGTCAACTTGCACTTTTAGCTGTTACGGTATGCATCTATATAACACGTTCATTAGATTCTAAGCCATGCTTGCATACAATTTGATGGGAATATAGTGAACGATGGGAAGCCCCCAATTTAGATAAATTGCATGCATCTATACAGGAACTATTCATTTATTATAACTACACTTTTCAATTTTTTTAAAAAAATCAACTAACTTGGACGATTATTCATAATATTATAAATGATAAATCAAGTACTTAAAAGCGGGTGATTTTAAAATGGTTATTTTAGTTGTTCCGAGTTAGTGAACTAGGAATCATATGAGTCTTTGAAGCACAAGGGTACTACATTGAGATTTTTATTTAAGATTGTTAAAGGATTCCATTTCTTGGTTTTCTTGGTGGCTTACCAGCTTATTTAAGCTTTTTTAAGTGAAGTGATTTAATATATAATAATAAAAATCAAGCTCTGATTAAAAACAGGACATTCAACAAATCTAAATACAACAAAAATAAAACAATAAATTATATCATTATAATCTATCTCCTCGTGGCATCACGACTAGATATAATAATATCTTAAGTTATAATGGGTTTAAACTAGGTAATTCTAAAACTTAACAACCTTTTTCTAACTTTATATAGAACTTTATTACATTTTCCTTTTGAGTTAATGAAATATATCTACATTGGTTTTGAATCTCAATCACACCTTTTATTTTGCCTTAGCTACATCTATGTCATAAAGTAACACTTTGCACTGCACGCATTCTAGTGATGAAATTGATAATTCTAGCAATTAATTTGTAAAAGTTTAATGGAAACTAAAGCTAGTTTTATAGTGCATGTAGTATAAATTACTAGCTCAAACCCCTAAAATTATTAAAAATCTCCCAGGAAAACATCATCAGCCTATTTGAAAGCATTTATTTGGTCTTTACACGTGGATAAACAACAGTTAATACTCTGGAATGAATCATTTAATTTTCATTTTCTTTTTCCACCTGATACCCAATAGGTGTTGGAATCTTAAATTAGAATGAACGTAATTACAAATGACAAATTTTTTTATGGTTGCATGCCTTTCTTAATTTCGACCATCCTTCTTTACCCGGGAAGGAATGGTTTAATATTTATTTTATTATGGCAATGCTTCAAAGTGACCCCAATTTAGTATGTATCTAGCTCTAATTAAATAGTGATGTACATGGCTTAAATTAGAATGTTATAATTGTGATTTGTAGCATGCATGAATAGAAGGGCAGCCTAGGAAAGTTCCGACACGTGCGGGTGGTCCAAGGGCAAATTGGACCACAAAGTGTATATTACAGCAGTCATACTCTTACCGATAAAGCAATAGTATCCAAATTTTATCCTCTTACATGGATAGAAATTTTTACACGCCTTTTCCTCGTTTGCCCAATGTAATTTTTAATATTGCAAAGTGAAAGAATATCTTGAAATTTGCTTTTTAAAAAATGATAAATTTTATGTTTAACTATACAAAAAACAAGAAAATTCAACCAATTTTGAACATAATTTGAAAACTCGAAATTTAGACTCAACTCAACATACTATGAAATGGAATCTATTCAGAATCGATTCAAAGTCGATTTAGAGTCATTTATATTAAAATTTTAACTATGTAAATAAAAATATATATGAAATTAGTTTATGTTATTCATTTGATACTTAAAATTGATAAAAACATGATTTACACTACTTAAAAATAATAATGTAGTTATTCTAAAAATAATATATTTTGACATCTTTTATTATATAGTTCAGGAAATCAATTATTAAATTAGTTAATATCAAATCATCTATGGAGTTAGCTCTGTATACCCAGAGTTGAGTCGACTCAAGAAGTTTATGGAATTGAAAAAGAGTTTTAAAACTATAATTTTGAGGCAAATAATAAATGAACGAGTCACAGATATAAAAGTACCTTCAAAAATTTTCTTTTTCGGCAACCTTCAAACTAATGTTGGTCATCCAATGAGAGTATTAACATCGTATAGAACCTAGGAGATTTTGGGCTAAAATTCTCTCCACGTACGTGCACCGAATTCAAACTCCATCAACCCTAACTTGGACTGGACAAGGGCATTCTGGGAATTCAAAATTATCATAAAAGCAAATATTATCCTTCTCCCAATACCACAAAAAACAATCTCTCACGCCAAGCAACACATATATAAACACTACCAAGCACTTCATTTCTCATCAAACCAAGCACCTCAACTCCCTCCTCATTCATCCCTTCCCACTCAACTCCTGTTTCACAAACACAGACCTCACCAATAGCTCTGGCCATGGAGAATGTGTTGAGGCTGGCCAAGGAAAACCCAGTGGCCATATTTAGCCACAGTTCTTGCTGCATGTGTCACTCCATAAAAGTCCTCTTCTCTGGGTATGGAGGCAACCCTGCTGTGTATGAGCTCGACATGATGCCAAGAGGAGCAGAGATGGAGCGTGCCCTCACCTCCCTCTTGGGCAAGAACCCCCCTGTTCCTGCTGTCTTTGTTGGGGGAAGGCTCATCGGCCATAACCAAGACGTCATGTCGCTTCATATGAATGGCAAGCTCAAGCAACTCCTCATCAAAGCAGGCTTCATTTTCTTCTAATAATTATTATCACATGTTTAGAAATATGTACGCATTTGCAATAAGTATTTACGTATAGTAAAGCATATATGTAATCCGTAAAAGTATGAGTGAGGTACAAGGATGCCTCTTTGTTTTGTATGAAGAGGGGATATATATAGCTTTGGAGTATATATTCTTCCAAGCAGGTGTTGTTATCAGCAGTGCATATAAATCATTATATGCTCAGTGTAACTTTACTTAAATTTCATGCTTATATTACTCATTTGCCTGCTATTTCTATTCTGATTTGTATTATTGCATTAACCTATAACATTATCTTGCTTTTAAAATGTCTCTCTTGTGTTACATGCACTCTCCCACATTTCCCCTCAATTATTCATACATTATTCACAATTTATTTTGTGGGTCGACCGTGTTTGAGAAGGCCTCATCCAAATGAATAACTAACATTTAAGACAGTTAACTTCATCTACTCTATTCAGCACATAGTTACTCATTTAAATATAGAGTTACTTTAAGTATGTAGTTGGTGTGATATGACTATTAAACATATATAAAAAATTTATATGATTGCCCAATTGCTTATAAATGGAGAATTTCATTAGTCATCTAAATCATCTACAAGACAAAACTTGAAATTCTTTTGTGAATCTTGAGTATTAGGTTTTGAGGGTTTAGGTAATGATTGGAGACTCTCAGTTGTGTTCAAGTCGAAGATTTGCTTTGTAAAACCTAAATTGATCACTTTGCTGCTATAAGGTACGAATCCCTTATTCCCCTTAATTTCCTCTATACTATTAATCTATCTACATAAATTAATTATTACAAAAACTAAAATTACTAACTTTTCTTAATACTTTAAATATCATAATACCAATAATTTATGCACCTGAAATTATATCCAATATTATTATTAATTTAGAAATTATATTAAACATTTGACCCAACGAGGTTTAGTCAATCCATATTTGGTCTCAATGAGGCATCCCTAATTCCAAAGCTTAGTATAGATGACACAAAAAATAATATATACTCAAATATAGTCTGTATAAAAGAATCGTATTGGTCAAAAATATATTTTATATGAAAAAACAGTCTTATCAGGAATATATTGCCACCTTCGATACAAGACATAAAGAACGTCACTTTTTCTTTCTTGTTTTTTCAAGTTATAGTTTAATACATATTGCATAATTTGCTTCATATCACATGATAAAACTGATACAAATTATTTGATAAAAGATTAAACTACTACTTAAAGAAACAAAAAGATTGGGTAACATTCTTTATGTCTTATCGTATGTGAAATTACATTCCTGACCATGCTGCTTTTCATATTCAATAAAACAGCTGCCACTACTAGGGGTGCTCATCCGCCAAGTCGAGTCGAGTTGTTCTCAGCTCAAACTCAAATTTGGTTTGTTTGATTTTGAGTTTAAGTCGAATTAATAAGTACTCGACTCAATTTGAGTTTGAGCTAGCTTGATTTGAAGTTGACGATGCATTTTTTTCGTATAATTCATACTAAAATTTAATTTATAATTAAAATATTTCAACTTTGACATAATTATACATTAAAGAAAATTTAATCATGCATATTTCTATTTAAATTATTATCATGTAGTGATATTTTATAATTTGATTATATTTGTACAAAAAAATTAAAATAAATATAATAAAAAATCTTATGTTTTATATAAACAGTATCAAGCTTTCAATTGAGACGAGTTGAGAAGGTACCAAGTCAGGCTTGGCTTGTTTGATATCAAGTTAAGTTTTGAACCAAGTTTTTTCAAGTTGAGTATGAGCTAATTGAATTTAATCCAGCTTTGGACGGCCCTAGCCACTACCACAAAAGAAAAGACTTTGGTTCACCCCTAAAAATACATGGAGAATACTTTTTGTCGTACTTTCTTCACAATTATGAGAACCGTGGAAAAAAATCTAGCATTATTTATATATTTATGGATAAACATATATTAGTTTTCTTACTTCTCTCCACACCTAAAACTATGGAGAAACTTTTTGCCACCTTACTTTTGCCACCTCATTTTTCTCCATGCTATTACAATATATTTTAAGTTTATTGAACTGTAGGGGAAGATAAAATTTGTAGTAGTATGACATTGGGATTGTATGTAACATTTACAATGAAAAACGTTGATTCGCGGGTATGACATATAATATCCACCAAAAATTAAGTTAGTCTTACAACAAATATTTATTTGGGTAAGATCTAATATATTGTGGGGATGTACTTAAGGTTGTTAAGTGTTTAAACTATACAATATTTACCCATATTTTTAATTTGATTTTATACTTCCCGAGTATAAATATTATTAATTAAGTGATATTTTTTGTTATATTCTAGTTAATTAATATTTATAAGATATGCTTAGTTTTAGAGTTTTAATGTAGAAAAAGATAAAACAAATTAAGCTAAGATTTGTTGGTCAGAGCATTTGACCCACCCATTGATGGCTACAATTTTGGTATTGACAAAGCTTGATGAGGATGAATATACATAGCTTTGGCGCGGTTATCGGTGAGTTAGAAACTTCATCGGACATTATAATCATTTAGACTACATTGAGTTGTGGAATCCTTCATCGAATTCTTTTATCTCCTAAGTATCTCATTTTCTATATAAAAGGGGTGGTCATTTATTGTTTGAGATATCTCAACTCTCGGCTTAAGAGTTTAGTGAAAGAAATAATTCTAGTTTTTGTAATTCTTTTCCTTTCATGATGAAAAATAGTTTCTTCTTTATATTATTTTCTCTTTTTATTATAGAATAATCTTTTATTTCGTTCTAGAGAAGAATGGAACTTAACATGGTTTAATTAAATTCATTTCAACGTCTTACTCTTTTATTCAAACGGATTATTTGAATTATTATGTTCTTAATGCTAAGAGTAAATTGATCGCTTATTTCTTAGATTACGAGGTTTAATTAAATTTTGGGAGAAATTAATTAGATTAATCATTGATAATTTATCATACAACGAGTCTTTTGACTTGTTTGTCATTGTGGTCAAGAGATACATAACACTGTATGCGATTGTAAAGAAAATCTTAATGTGTTATTTTGTTGATTAATTAATTATTACTAGGAAGTAAAAATTGAGGAAAAATAATAGAAGCGTGAACGAACATGAGCCACCATGTTATATAATTATTCTAGATTGACAATCTGAGGGAATAGAAGATAAGAATAAGATGTGATGAAGATTAAATTCATATTAAGAAAAATTTGACTCTAGAACAAATTTATCATTTTAATTTCTCTTTTAATTTAAAGCTATTATTTAGATTTAGTTAAGTTGATTGTGTTTATTTTGTTCTTCATTTCACTTTCTTTAATTAATTTAAGGAAATTCATCTCTCTATGGGACGATACTAGAATTCATCATTATATTACTTGTTTCGACCATGTATACTTGCACGTCATTGAAATTATTCAAACAAAGGTATTTAACTTAATTAATTATTTTTTAAAAAATGACTAAACCTATCAATTTGCACAAATTGGGCTTGCCTTTAAAGGTGGTATAATCCAATCGAATTTCATTATATTTATTGCAAGGTGATGAAATCAGAATGATGGTTAAGTATACCATAACAAGGGTAAGTTCCAGGACATGTTAAAGCTAGCTTGACAATCTTTATTGATGCCAAAGATCACACAACTTATTGGATATATAGAAAGCACAAATGCAAAAAGACAGTGTTAATTGAATTTGGATGAAACAAAAATATGCATGTGAAAAAATATGAGTTGAGAAGGATCTACAATGACCTGGTCTAAGTGAAAACTGATCAAGGGCCTAAGTCCTTTTCAAATTATTAGCCCAACTTCTATCATTTAGTTTATTATGGACTAGTAAAGCCTCTAAGTCTTTACAGGCCTCTCTTATTTCAAAATTAACTTTTAAGTAAAACTTTCCAATCTATGTACAAGTTATTGGCTTACCTATAACTGATGTGGAATTAAACCAACACAATTATGTGTTGCCACCAGTGTATGGTTTCTCATTGGTCACCAACGAGAGCTTGGTAAAATAGGTCGCACAAGAAGGGAAAATGGAGTAAATTTGATAAGTTGTTTTGATGTTGGTGCTAACTTCATAATATTGTTCTTTGGGTATTGGTGCTAAGTTGTCAAATTTAATTTTTTGTAGGTTTGCTCAAATTGAATATTGATGTGAATATGGTTATGGTCCTTGGGGAGAGCAAATCTATGGCAGAGTTTTACTCTGGTTATGTAAAACCCACGATTCGAGTCAGGGTTTTATATTCAGAACCGGTTAGTTCGACCGTTATTTTCGAGTCGAGTTAGATTCAAAATACGTGTACTGAGCCGACGCCAGTCGCGCGTATGAGCTATGAGGGTCATGCGTACCCAAGTATATGATGATAACGTCATAAACACAGCAGAACAGAATGAGTTATCAAACTATATGAGAGTATGCCAGTTACTTTTGTTTATTTTTATATATAGTGGATCTTAGAATTAGTTTAGGCCGTTTACCGCGTTAGGATGCGTTATGGGTAGTTTGGGTGGGTTGATAGTTCTAGAGCATATCATTATGATATTTAGGTGATTGTTTTATTTTCTAGGATTTTTCCCGATTTTTTTGGATTTTTTAAGGATTTTTTACGACTTAGTTATTATTCTGGACTCGAGCCGAACACGAGTCAAGTATTATTTACGATATTGCCACCCAGTTGTTTTCTCACCCGACCCATTCTTCCTCGCCCAAACCCTTGCCCCGACGCCACCCCTGTGCAGCGTCGCCGCCCCGCTGTCGACACAGCCCAGCCGCCAAATGTCGCCGCCTAGCCTTGCCACGGCGTTGCCGTGCCGCCTCGACCAACCCCGGCCACTATCTAGCCGCTTGCGATGCTGGAATCGCCGCGCCTAGTGCCGCGCCCTGGTTGTACCTGCGTCGCAGATTGCGCCGCCGACAACCGTCGCCACCGCAATCCAGCTTTAGCCTCGACACCCTCGACCACCCAGCGACCTTCCCCGACTGGAGTGGAGGCCATTGCCGCCCAGGCCGGCCGAATCTAGCTACCCATCGCCGCCGGCCCTCTTAGCCATTTTTTCGGTGAGGCGCCACCTCTACCGACCATGTCGACGCCGTAGATACGTCGCGGCTCGCCGAGCCGGTTCCAATGGTACCCAATACCATTGCTTTCCAACCAGTGGATGCCGCCAACGGTTGTCGCCAGAAAATCGTCGAAAGTTGCCGGAAAACCGTCAAAAGTTGTCGAAAAACTACTGAAAGCTGCCGAAAAACCGCCGAAACCCGCTGGAAAACTAGAATGGCTGGAATTCACCGGATCTTCTGCAGAGCTCACCCAGTCGAACCTGATTGAATTTTGGATGCTGAAGAGCGCCAAATTTGAGCTCCGAGACACGCGACGGAACCCTAGCCATCGCCGATTGCCGACGACGTGAGGTATAATTAACTCTGATTTGATTATTTAAAATTGATGATGATTGTTAGTATAGCATGTTAGAATTGAGTAATTGTCATGATGAATGTTAGCAGAGTGCTAGATTTGATTAACTGTTATGAGTAATGCATAATTATGAGTGAATGGATGATTGTATGATTTGAGTAATTGCGAATGAATAGTAAGTGATCTAATGAGGTAGATCGAGTCTTAGCATGATAAGTGATCACGATTTAACTTAGAAAAACATAGTAAAATTGGTATGAATAGGACGAGTTAGGATTATTTACTTTTATGATTATTTGATTGGTTATTGTGATGGATGATTATGGTGTTGTGTGTGATGTCCGTTGAGTTGATGCATTATTTAGTTAGCGGGTGTTAGTATTTAGTTTTGATGTATAGGTACGGAGTAGGAACTCACACGATGACACACTTGGAGCTTATACCAGGTCCGTTTATGACTCGTCTCTATTTTACGCTCATCTATTGTGTGTTTATTTTATTATCTGCAGGACGGGTTAAGTGGCGTTTTATCGGATCCCACTTAACTCGGGCCATTTAACCGAACAGTTTTCCGGATTAATAACCCCTCGAGGATGAGATCCCTCAAGGATGATTTCGAAAATAAGATCCACCACAAGTTGCCTTCGGGCCTATTATATAACCCCTACCCAGCCCTATATATATGTAATTTTCGCCTTTTTCAGTGAGACGAGAGATGGAGAAACCGATTGCACGTACCATGAGCGAATGCCGTGATAGTCAAAGCGGGCTCTGGATTAGTGCGAGCGGACTGTTCCATTCCCGAGGGATCCTGACAACTCTGCATTTGAGTTCCTCACACCTAGAGAACGTGGAGGTTTATGGGTACTATTTAGTACAGTGCATGTCCGGACTTGTGGTTCAAAGGGTACTAAAGGCGACTGCCTGAGAATACTCGGCCTTCGTGCTCAAGGCCAGGAGAAATATGGAGGTAAGGAGAGGGCTTAGGATTTGAGACTAGAAAATGAAATAAGAAAATGTCGAGAGTGGCATTAGCAGCAGATCAGTAAGTTCGGGATGCTACCGGGTCTGCAGCCAATGGCTCCTCAGTAGTGCCCTTCAAAGTGTTCACGTGGAGTATATGATGTTTTCTTTCATATGAGAGTTTGTTCTCATAGCCAGCTTGTTATAGTTATTTTATTTTTCAGACCAGTAACACTTGTTACTAACGTGTTTTTATACTATATGTAGGTAATAATCACGAGTTGGAGGAGCCAGCTTGGACGGAGGAGCACTGTCGTCACTTGCACACATATCAGTCGATTGAGTGATTATATTGTGTTTATGATGTTATTATATAGTGAATGGTGTGATTAAATGTTTGAGACATGATGATGTGACATGATTAAATGTTAAGACATGATAGATTGTGAAACATGAATAGAGTGCACAATGGAAGTGTTGTGGGTTGAGACCCTAGTTCTATAATGAGTTTACAATAGATTAGATTGTGTGTTAATGAAATTGTTGATATATATGCATAAATACTTGTATATATTATTTTGACAGGGTGGACCCTAATTGCACTTTTAGGGGAGACTTCTATCCGTTGTATTTTAGAGTTTTTACTAATTTTGATCGTAGTTGTATTGTTGTATGAATTACCTTGCACATCATCCATGTGGTATTATGTTAGGATTTTGAGCATTTATCCATGTATGACGAGTCGTATCTTCATCTTAAGACGCCGAGATTAGATCCGCACGAGTTAGGTTCGGGTTAGCCGACCTAACCGGGGCCTGTAACATGCCAGTTCGGTTCACAAGCGTGGACCAGATTTGGGGTGTTACAGGTTTGTCATCGTTTTATTTCATGGACTCATGTCATTGGTTTATGATTGTTGGAAGACACCATTTTGAGGTTAAGTAAGGTTGTTCGAAGCGTGATTAAACTTGATTTGGTCTGAAACTTGACTCGAAAAATTCAATTTAAAGCTTAACTTAATAATAATTGAATTCAAGGCTTGTATTTGCTCAATTCAGCTTGACTCAAGGTTCCATATTTTATATAAGATATGATATTTTTTATCATATTTATCTTAAATTTCTTTATACAAATATAATTAAATTATAAAATATCAAGACCTGATAACAATTTTAAATAAAAAATATGCATGATAAATTGTCTTTTATGCATAATAATATTAAAGTTGAAATATTTTAATTATAAATTAAATTTTAGTATGAATTATATGAAAGAATAGTATCAATAAATATGAATCAAGTTAGCTTGAATTCAAACCAACTTGAGTGCTTATTAGCTCGACTCAAACTCAAAATCAAACATGTCGAACTTGAGCTCAGAAAAGTCTAACTCAGCCGATTAGTATTGTTGATAGATAATGTAAAAACTATTATGTGTTGA
Organism: Piper betle; assembly: GCA_033002965.1. Lineage (NCBI taxonomy): Eukaryota > Viridiplantae > Streptophyta > Magnoliopsida > Piperales > Piperaceae > Piper > Piper betle. Next base: position 210,141 of record JAURVB010013507.1, on the reverse strand, counting down.
ATTTATGAAATACATTCGGTGTAGAAAAATCAAAATCATGGAGTTTTCTTGGCACTAAAATGGAGCTTTCACTTCTAAAAGATGGAGCCTTTCAAGATTACTGCTCACACCTTTTGTAACACCCCATTTTTGGACCGTAGAGTGAACTGAATCGAAGTGATAAATTTTGGGATACTAATTTATAACTCATTAAAATGAAGAACTGACACAAGAAAGACCTAACCACTTAAGACATTCCAAAACTAAACCCGATGAATTCTAATGACACAGGCAACACCAAAATGCATGCAAGACACCTAAGGCTTGACTCATGCAAATAACGACATCCTAGTTGAGTCAAATTTACAAAAGAGACTAAGTTTCTATATATTATTCAGCAGAATCTCCCAATAAATAAGATGATGGAAAAATTACATAACCTATGTAGTTATCATCCAATCGTAGAACAATTCATGATATCATTTGACATTTAAAGAACATTCCCCAAGGCATTATGTCATAATTCTAGATCATTCATATTACATTTATCACCAAGTTTATATTCATTAGGTCGTAGCCATGCCTAGTCTTCACATGGGCCCTTCTTCTACAATTACAAATCTTAGAAGCTCTTCCAATCCATATTCCTTGCTTGCTACGTGTACCTACACAAGTAGCATGATTTCACGTACCTGGATTATTTAACCATCAGTTCTAGGGCTCCGAGGCTTGGAGAAACCTGTACAAAATAAGTGGGACTTGCATACCCCAAAGTATTTTGTCTACAAAACAAAGAAAATATAGTTAGGTAAACAAAAGTTAGTAAATTGTTATGGTATTAAGCCAACATGGGTCACAACACAAGTCATAAGGCTACATGGTCACAATATTTTCACATGACCCATAGTCCAAAGACATCAACACAAAAGAGACAAATGTATATCCAAGAGATAACAAAGTTCCTAAGGGACACACAATACAAATAGCTAAAAACCCACAACACCAAAATGTTGCCCTAGCATCCACTAAAGTCCTTGTGATCTACACAACTATACAGGCCAACACCAAGCCTGCTCACCTACATAATATAAGAAAACGCGTTAACAATAAGCATCACTAAGTCCTAAATAACTAATAGAGAAATCACAATACTCGCAAATGAATAAAATAGTCATTCATGAGAAACTGAAATAAAACAACTTCTCCACAACACACTAAACATAAACAAATAACCAATAAATCCTAATTAAAATCATAATTGCTAATAAACGTATACATGGACCGGATAATAGCTCTCGATAACATGCTAGTAATATGACCAATAAGGACTAATTGATAATTATTATAGCATTGCACGGTCTAGACATATGTGATGGAAGCATACATTTTGAAATACTGCTGAAATGTACATTGTTAGCTTGTATTAATAAGATATCATGTATATAAGGCAATCACCGGGCACTACAGGTGGGTAATGTGACACCCCGATTTCGGTTCATCTAAGAACTAAATTGGAAATGTCGTGATCAAGTCAAGTCACATCTAAAGCAGCTAGTTTATAAGACTTGATCAATAATATAGATCGAAGTAACTCGCTTGGCATCAAGAGAATGGAAGACATCACTAAATATGCATAAAAAATGCATTAAATATAATTAAAAATGTAAAAGAAAATAATTGCGTTAAGTTCAAGTGTGTGTAGCGTTTATCTATCTTCGCACCAAAGTCGACTTAGAATCACGAAACCTACATATATAATATGAAAAATGTCAGTAACGAGTGTTACTGATCTAAAAATAATTAATAGTCAAACTAGCATAGGAGAGCTGACTCTCCTATTAAGTGAAAGAATGTATATATTCTTTCACAGAATCTCTTATAAGGGCGTTAATTAGGAGTGGTCGACTTCGCATGACAACATCCTGTTTATATCTCATCTCATACTTCATTAACTTTAAAAACTATCCCTTGCGCAAGAACATCACTTTCTTTTCTTTTAGTCATCTACATCCTCTGTATCACTCCTGGCCTTGAGTACAGAGGCTAAGTATTATTTGGCATGCGCTTTCAATACCCTTTCAAACCACAATTCTATATATGCACTGCATTGCAATACCTGTAAACCTCCATAGTTCTTTGGGTTTGAGGAACTAAAAGGTAGAGTTGTCAGGATCCCTCGGGAATGGAACAGATGCTCACCAAATCCAGAACCTACTTTGACAAACATGTGCCCTATCTCAAGATGCAATAGTAGATTGTTCCATGTCTCACATCTCACCGAAAAACTCAAGAAAATTATATATAGGCCAAGGAAGGGATTTATTTAATAAGCCTAAGGCAACTTGCGGTGGATCTTGTTTTCGAAATCAAACTCAAAGTGTAACGACCCAGCCCAAAGTACAAACTAATGAGTTCAAGTCATTTCTTCAAAAGTGGTTAACCAAGTTAAAATCTATAGATCATTCTCACTAACAAATAAAATCTTACCCCAACAGGTATTAAATGTAGGACTAAGTTGAGCGATCTCGCAATCCACCCACCTTAGAAACTTTCGTCCTCGAAATTCTTACACTCGGCCAGTTGCTAGTCCCAGCCCACAACTTTCTTTAGCGCGTGACAGACAACCTAGCCAACGTTCGTAGTCCAACCCACCATTTAACATAGAATTAAGAGTCTATAATACCATTTGTAACGACATGTCTAAAGTGCAAACTAATGGGCAAAGTCATTTCTTCAAAAGTGGTTAATCAAATTAAAGATCTATAGTTTATTTTCACTTATAAATAAGATCTTACCCTAATAGGTATTAAATATATGACTAAGTTGAGGGACCTCACACGAGGGGTCTCATCCATGAGGATTATTAATCTTGGAAATGAAATACATCTAAATGGCTTGTGTTATGTGGAATCCAATAAAACAACCACATAACACGCTCTACGATATGGAAATCAAATCAGTAATAGAGTATAGCGATAAAAAGTGAGAAGAGTCCTAACGAACCTGTGATCCAAGTTCCAAGCATGACATCTCCTCTGCGGCGAGCTCGGACTTCGAAACCTACATCGAAGCCCATTGCTAAGATACTGACATTTCTATATAATGCATGTTCATGGTGTGTGCTCACACTATCAGTACATCCTAATAAACAAGTCCGCTAAATAAACCTACAACTAAACAAACAGTATGCAAATTGAGACAAAATAAAGGAAATAAAAAATAACAAATAACAAATAAATAAATACATACACTTATGAATAAATAAATAAATAAACAATACATAAAAATAATCAATAATCTAATCATAAAATAATAATAACATATACTACATAAATACACGACTAAACACGAGTAAATATCACATATACACATGTTCGTAAACATATAAATAATTAAATAAATAAACACATAATCATTCAATAAATAAATAAATAGTTAATTTTAATTAATCATGAATAATAATAATAATATCATAGTCATCATAGTTATCCAATTCAAAATACACAATTAAATACAAATAAATAATAACATACATGCAACGAACAAATAGATAATTAAATAACTAAATAAAAAAATATACAATTTAATAAACTTGAATAAGATTAATATTAATAAGTAAATATATCAATAATACTAATAAATCATCACATAAGCACCCATCATATACAACAAACATCTAAATAAAAAAGAATAAACAATAATGAATAAATAAATAAATAAATAATAAGAAAAACCAATCATAAAATCAAAATATGCTAAATAATGTGAATATGTATCAAAACTAATGTATGGGTTCTCAAATTACTGAGAATGGTCGAAAATGAGCCGAACCGGGTTAACTTACTGAACCAAACCTGGTCGGTCAGGTTAACTTGGTCTAGGTCAAATAAACTAGTGGGCTAGATTTGTTGGGCTGGTATGGACTGTTAGACATGGACACAGACATGGTCAAGCAAGTCGACACGAACGGGTGAACAAGACTCAGATTGGCAGACACGAGCATGGGCAAGCCAGACGTGAACATGGGTATACGGGTCTTACGAGGTGGGCTAAGCCCGTCATCGGGAAACACCGACAGCTACGCAGCTGGGGTCATCGTGAATTGGGATTGACAACCCTGACGATAAGGAAGAGGATGCTTGTGGGGATCGGCAAAGTCCAGAACGTTGACTGGTCGGAAAAAGGGTGAAATTGCCATGGGTGTGGCGGCATTACCGACGGCAATCGCGACCACAGTGGTGATCAAGGGTGGTCTCAAAATGAAAGTCTCGACAAGATAAACTTATCTGGGTGGTCAGATCGGCAGGAGGTGGCTTGACGGCGCCAAAAAATGGCTCGAACGAGTGGCGACAGCAGAAACTGGCTATAAAACATTGTCATCGGTAGTGATTGCGGTGGCGCCGGTGGTGGTGAGGGGTCATAGTTGCAAAAATTGGAATCAGACATTGAATCATATTGGAAAAGAGTCATTAAATTGGACCGATTCATCAAAAATTGGACAAGAATCGAATCACTTGAATCGGTCAAAATCGATAGGTTATTAATTATAAAATAATTCATTTTGTTGTTATGGTGTGTATTATATATTTATGATATTTTTTCATATTTGTTTGGATTTTTTAAAATTATTTAGAGTTAGTTATTATTTTGACTCGTGGGAGTCAAGTCAAGTCAATTTTTAATTACGAAAATGTCACGGATTATCCTCCCGATTCTCTCTCTCTTGCCGCCCTCCTTCACACCCATCAACGCAGCCGCCGATCGCCACCACTGCCCTACCCCGCCCCTCCCCCGCTGGTCCTGCCGTCGTCTCCCCCCCTTGCGCCCCAGCCTGAAATTTCCTTAAATCGGCCAATTCACAGATCGTCTCAAATCAGCCGATTCACAAACCGATTTTTCTACTTTTTTGGATCAGAATCCTTCCGATCCAATTTAAATTGGCCGATTCCGAGTGGAATCAGTTGATTTCTACAACTTTGTTAGGGGTACAACTTGATAGATGACCACGAGAGATCATGGTGGTGCTGGTCCAGTGGCCGAGGGCGAGTTAGATACTTGCCAACGGTGAGCCGAAGTGGCAACGGCTAGGGGTGTAAACTCTGAAAATAGTGGGAAATGTCTTGAAAATAACATGGTGAAGCTAGGGGCTGACATGGATGGTTCTGATCTTGCCATGTGGCATGATCGGAACATCCGACAACTTGTGGCCTAGTGAGCCCCACCTATGGGTATATGCACCATATATATAAACAAATAGCTCGGATCAAAATTCTCCCAAAGTCAAAACTTATTCAAGTCCTAAATGTAACTCTATAAGGGCGGATCAAGACAAGAAGGCTAAATGGTCCTCAAATCTTTAAATCAATCGGGTGAAAACGAACGACTTAATCAAGTTGGGCCCATTGGGGCACAATCCGGTGATTCAAAATTCCTATGATACATACAAAGGAGGTACCTTGAAAATCCCAGACAAATACTAAACGGTGCAATGGCCTAAATTTAGGCCTACAACCCTGGCTAACATATACAAATCATTTGTTTATAGCTCATGTATACAATCATAACTCATGTTCGACGTTGCACAGCTTCATCTCAAACATATTTTAGACCATAATCATGCATATATTTGTGCATGTAATTAAAATATAAATCCTCTTAGCATCTTAATAGTGAGTAACTAATATGTCTAGCAATGTCTCGCAAATGTTATTTCAAATTAAAAGCAAGATAATGAGTTACTATCTGAATTATTAAAAGTAAACGCAATGTTGATGTCATTATTAATTAATCAATGACAATTAGATTGTCGTTCACAAAACTACAAGCTTTATGGGCAATCCCATAGGTAACATATCCAAGTCATTGACAAAATTCATGTGTGACATTCTCCTCCATTTTTTATTGATAATAATTTATAAAAAATAACTTGTATAGATTTATTAGCATGTTTTAGATACAAATGTGGTAGCTTTTATTGAAGTGGGCCGAACATGGTAGGACTCATTATGGGCTTTTCGTCATAGCAAGGCCTTTTTTCAAGCTCTGAACTTCGAAAAACCTAACACAACTGGTACATTCTTGTGTGGTTGTCTTAGCTCACAGTGGTATTTATTTGTTGGGATTGGGCCAACTAGGGATGGTCTTGGATATTTAATATCCGTGAATCCTATCAATATTCGGTCTATATATATCCGACCCAAAAACAATTTCAAATCGGACTCGGTTTGAGATTTTTCAGATATATAATAAATCTAAAAATATTCAAATTAGATATTAGTTTCATGGTAATCTGATCCGATTAGAAGTCATATTTATTTTTAATTGAAAATGAAAACTTTATTATTATTTCTTATTTTTATATTAAAATTTATATTATTTTATTTAATCGGGTTGTATGCAGATCGGATATAGATTTGGTAGGTTCAGATCAAATATGGATATGGTAAATGAAATATATATAATGATTAGATTCGGATCAAATAGGGATTCAAATATTTAGATTCAGACCAAATACAAATACATTCAAATCCAATTCAAACACATCCTAAGGCCTAACCACTCTATTGTATTATATAGTATTTAATTTCCTTTTCTTGATTCACAGTTTTGGTACCCAATAAAATGTTATGCGAAATTGTCATAAGCATTATTTATCTATCTTGGATCTTCCAACAATCCAAATTATACCAAAGAATTTCCTACTTAGTCACAATTTTGTCATTTATACGTTTATTAATGGCAACAGATATATTAATTAAGAGTGACACATTAAGATATTATTGTAAAAAAAATGGTTACAAACTTAAAAAATAGTTTTCCTTCCCCCAAAATTGGATTACTACATTCCAGTTAACAAAGAAAACCCAGAATGATGATAAAAGAGTAAAGAAAAGAGACTAACTAGTATATATTGTTGATCATCACTTTAAACAATGAATCATGGCTTTCCATGGTTAAAAGATTCCTCTCTTTTGATGAACATTATTGTGGTAGGCCAAGCCCTGGCCTGTTATTACAAAAATGCTCTCTACTCTCTCCTTTTTTTACTCAATTTAAGTAAAACAAACATTAATGCAGTAGTAAATTAGTGTGAGACTCTCAAATTAATTTCATATTCACTAATTAATTTCATATTCAAGACCTATTATTTGCTAAGATTTAAAATGCTAAGAGATGTGTAGTTATAGATATTTTTAAATTGAATTAATTATTTTGAAAAAATGACGTAGGTTCATAAATAATTTATATTTAGACAAAACTGTGATTATATTGGATAGTGAACATTATTGAGATATGCCGGTGACTTGGGGAAAGGAATTCCATAACTGCATGACTCGAGGAAAGAAATTTTGAGAACGGAATTTTTTTAAGGTAAGTAAATTTTAAGATCTTTTAAATTATTCTCACATTTAAATATATTATGTAAGAATTTATACGTTAATACTTGAGTTGATTATTTTGAAGAGTTGACTTAAATTTGTCAATATGATGTTGGTCGAATCGTTACAATTGACTTGAACATAATATAACAAGTATCGAATTTAATCCTAAAACAGAAGCTATAATAAAAGAGTGATGGGTCATTGCCTGATCTGGGCTTTCTTTGAGGACTTGTGGTTTTTATCACATTGAACTTTATTTTAGTTTAATTAACAAGTAAAGATGAAAAATATGTGACTTCCATGTATAATGTGATCCTGTATTAGCCAAAATAGTCAGCATTAATCATGGGGTATTTGATCCTATATTAGCCAAAATAGTCAGCATTAATCACGGGGTATTTGATCCTATATTAGCCAAAATACGACGCATCAATCACGGGGTATTTAATATATAGGACCACCCTTCTAAGTAACCTTTACGTAAGAATATACATGATTCATCGATGTATATATATATATATATATATATATATATATATATATATATATATATATATATATATATATACACACACACACACAATTGCTGTTGTGCACTGCATGAAAATGAAGCGCATCAGCAACGCAACAAATCCGGGCCGCTGGATGAAAATCCAACAGCCCGGATTCGTTTTTTAAAACCTTTCCTCTTCCTCCTCCCCTGTTCACGCCGCCCACCTCCGGCCGGCCCCGACCCCGACCTACCCCTCGGCCCTGCCCCGTCCTCGAGACTTGAGTTAAAATAATTTATTACGAATTTATTTTATTTTTTAAATTTATTTTGTATTAAAAACTTGATTCGAGTCGAGAGTAAGTCAAGTGTATATTACAGAATTATTTTAATTTTTTAATTTATTTTGTAAGCAAAACTTAACTCGGTCCCGACTCGATCTCGACTTAAGTCAATAGTATGAAATAACTTTTTTTAAAAAAAATAAAATAATTTTATAATAAAAACTTGATTCGATCTGGATTCTAGTCAAGAATATGAAATAATTTTTTTAAAAAATATAGTAATTTTGTAATAAAAATTTTATTTAATCTCAACTCTAGTCAATAGTATGAAATAATTTTTTAAAAAATAAAGTAATTTATTAATAAAAACTTTTACGGGATATAATATTAGGAAATTATTTTTTTAAAAAAATTATTTCATACTATTGACTCAAGTCGAGATCGAATCAAGTTTTATTAATAAATTATTTTATTTTTAAAAAAAATTATTTCGTACTATTGACTCGAGTCAATAACATGTCAAATTTTTATTTCGAAATTATTTTAAAATTTTTTTATTATATACTATTGACTAGAATCGATATCGAGTCAAGATTTTATTACAAAATTATTTTATTTTTTTAAAAAAATTTATTTCATACTATTGATGCGAGTCGAGATCGAGTCAAGTTTTTATTAAGAAATTACCATCCCTGTATTCTCTACCGTTTCTCCCCTGCTTCTTCCCTTTTCCTGCCGTGCAACTACCGGTGACCTCAGCGGCCGGGCGAGGCCAGGATGGGGAGGCCGCGGTGCGGCCAGGGTGGTGGGGGCAGCGGCTGGCAGGGGCAAGGGTGGCCTGCAGGGCGGGGGCTGGGGCGGCCGTCATGACAGGGGCATGGGGTGGCCGGCCGGCGGGAGCCGGGATGGCTGGCAGGGGCAGGGATAGGGGCGGAGCTGGGGCAGGGGAGGCCGGCAGGGGCAGGGGCTGGGGCGGCCGGCGGGACCGGGGCATGGGGTGGCCGGCGAGTGGGGGCCAGAGGCGGCCAGCGCGGGCGGGGCAAGGGAGGCCAGCAGGGGCAAGGGCAATGGCGGGGCGGGGGCAAGGGCGGCCTGCGGGGCGCGGAGGGCATCGGACAGGGGCCAGGGGCGGAGACCGGAGCGGGTGGGAGGGTGCACCATGATTGTGGGGGGCTGATTGTGGATCGTTGGATTAGATCCAACGGTCCACATTGGGCAGCGCATATGCGCTACCAATATAGGGCAGCGCACAGTAAGTATATAGAAATGCTCCTTTGCACTGCCTTGATTGGCAGCGCATGGAAGGGGAGCCGTTGGATTGAAATCCAACGGCTCCCCCATTCTTCTTCCCCCCATAGCCAACAGGCCCGCTCCCTTTCCCACTTCTTCCCGCCCGCCAGCCCGCCACTGCCGACCAACCAGCCACCACTGCCCCGCCCGCCGCCGCACCCTTGCCGCCCTGGCCCCATCCTTGCTACGCCCCCGCCCGCTATGTCCCCCCCCCCCCACACCGGCCGCCTTTGCCCCCTCCCTTTTTCCCCCCTTCCCCCGCCCCCGCCCCGCTGCCGCCGAGCGTCTACCCAGGTGCCCATCAGACCGCGCCGCCAAGGCCGCATTTCACACCCCCCTTCCCCCTGCCCTGTTTCAACCCCCTCCCCAGTTTCGCCCCCACCCCGCGCCATCTCCCCCTGCCGCCCCATTTCCCTCCCCCTCTCCGCTCGTTTCGCCCCAACCCCACGCCGGGGTCACCAATAGCAACGCCAACGGTGGCACGAAAAAACAGGGGCAGGGGGAGGAGGGCGGGGTGGAATGGGCGATGCCAATTTCGTAATAAAAATTTGACTCGCTCCATAGTCAATATTACAAAATAAATATTAAAAATAATTTTAAAAATAAAATACTATAAAATAAAAACTTGACTCGCTCCAGCTCGAGTCAATACTACAAAACTGATTTTTAATTTTTTTAAAAAATACAATACCATAAAATAAAAACTTGACTCGTTTTCGCGCGAGATTGAGTCAAGTTTTTATTATATAATAAATTTTAAAAAAATAATTCAATAATAAAAACTTGACTTGCTCACGACTCATTCATTTCTCGAGTCAAGTTTTTAATTTTTTTAATTTTTTTTAAATTGACTCGAGTCAATAAAAATTATTTTTTAAAATTTATTTCTTAATAATGACTCCATTTGCAATAAAAAACTTGACTCCGTCCTTTCCTGAGTCAATATTACAAAATAAATTAAAATAATAAAATAATTTTGTAATAAAAACTTGACTCGGTCGAGCACGAGATAGAGTCAATATTACAAAATAAATTAAAAAAACAAATATTCATTTTGTAATTAAAACTTGACTCGATCCTGTGCGGGACGAGTCAAGTTTTTATTACAATTTTTTTATATTTTTTTTAAATTGATTTCATATTAATAAATTAAAAAAATAAAATAATTTTGTAATAAAAACTTGACTCGATCCCCCAGGATGGAGTCAATATTATGAAATAAATTAAAAGAGTCAATTTAAAAAAAATTAAAATATTAAAAATTTGACTCGAGAAAGGAGCGAGTCCTAAGTGAGTCAAGTTTTTATTACGAAACTATTATTATTATTTTAAATTTATTTTGTAAGAAAACTTGACTCGATCCTGCGTGGAATCGAGTCAACTTTTTATTACAAAATTATCTTATATTTTTTAAAATTTATTTCATAGTATTAAAAACTTGACTCAAGAAATGAGCGAGTCAAGTTTTTATTTTATGGTATTGTATTTTTTAAAATTTTAAAAATCAATTTTGTAATATTAACTCGATCCGGAGCGAGTTGAGTTTTTATTTTATAGTATTTTATTTTTTAAAATTTTTTTAGTATTTATTTTTTAATATTGACTTGAGAGTGAGTCAAATTTTATTACGAAATTGCCATCGCCCCTTCCACCTTGCCCTCCTCCCCCGCCCCAATTATTTTGCGCCACCGTCGGTGGTACTGTTGGTGACGCCGACGTGGTGTTGGGGCGAAACGGGCGGAGAGGGGGAGGAAACGAGACGGCAAGGGGAGACGACACGGGGTGGGGGCAAAACTGGGGGGAGGGGTTGAAACAGGCAGGGGAGGGGTTGAAACAAGGCAAGGGGGGAGGGGGGGCGGGGTGTGAAATGCGGCCTTGGCGGCACGGTCGGATGGGCACCTGGGTAGATGCTCGGCGGCATCAAGGTGGGGACGAGGGAGGGAGGAAGGGGGAAATAGGGAGGGGGCAAAGGCGGCCGGTGGGGGGGGCGGGGGGGGGGTGAACAGGCGGGCTGGGGCGTGGCAAGGGTAGGGCTGGGGCGGCAAGGCGGCGGCGCGGGCGGGGCAGTGGTGGCTAGCCGGTCGGCGGTGGCGGGCTGGCGGGCAGGAAGAAGTGGGAAAGGGAGCGAGCCAGTTGGCTGGGGGGATGTGGGAGCCATTGGATTTCAATCCAACGGCTCCCCCTTCCATACGCTACCAATCAAGGCAACGCATAGGAGCACTCCTCTATATATATATATATATATATATATATATATATATAACTATTATTTATTTAGACAATTATTTTCAATTTGTTAAGCTTAAAATTAAAAATGAGACACAAAGAGTGATTAATTTGAGCTGTATAAAGTTAAGGAAGAAAACCTAGTCGTTAACCAGGCTTTTAATTGACTTTTTAGGAGTAAAATACTCAATAATATGCATGTCATACATTCCAAAATGCCTTGAAATTTGTTACTACTAACATAATCATTGTATATTTTTTTATATTTAACTACATGACTTAATTTCAGAAAGCATAAAATACTTAATATATATTTTTTGGTCATATACATTAGATTCAGTGGGCTCATACTTATAAGATATGTGAGATCCCTCAATTTAATCTTATATCCTACACCGATTAGGGTAAGATCCGATTTACTAGTAGAGATAACATATAGATCTTTAACTTAGTTAATTATTTTTGAAGAAATAATTTAGGATATATCATTACAAATAGTTTCAGAGCTAACTTGTTTTCGAATTGAATGATAAGTTAGACTAGAAATGGTTGGGCAATTAGTTATAGGTCGAGGATAGAAATTCTGAGTACAAAATTTCTTTGGTAGAATGAGAGATCTTAGAATTTTGTCCCGCATTCAGTACCTACCGAAGTAAAATCCAATTTATTAGTAAAGATAGTCTATAAAATTTTAATTTAATTAATTATTTTTTAAAAATAATTTAGGTAATCAATTTGTACTTGAGGCTAGTCATTACAATTTATGTTAAGATAAATTGTAAATCTTTTAAAATAATTAGTCATTTTAAAATAAAGTCAACCGTTCGTACCACAACTTCATCAAAAACTATCAAAGTGAATATATTAAGAAAATCATTGTTGAAAAATAGAAACATTCAAAAAACCCCTCAAAAACTTTACACCTTCCCATTGTTTCTCCTTGGACTCGTCATGAGGGCGTAAATAATGAGACAATGTATGAAGTCAAGAAAACAATTATGTGTCTTTGTATGGCCTGCAGCTGTGCAGCCTCAACATCAGCCATGGCTGTCCAACAGTTGGTATATGTAAACATGATGATGTTGGCAAACCACTCCATCTTCACACAAATGGAAGCAAGCTCACACAAAGCCAAACCTACCCACAAAGACCTTGGCCATAAAGGGCCCTTTTATAATGTGCTTGGACTTTGAGGTATTCAATATACAATATCTCCCCCAACATAGAGGTACTTAAGTTTATAGTGTGTCTGCATAAATTATTTACCATTCACTGGTAGCTAATAATAATATTGAGGAAAAAATTAAGGTGAGCTATATTTCTAATTTGAACATTTTTTTAATAAGTCCAGCCTAATAAGGTTTATATGGAAAGTAGAGTGCATAACTAGGAGATTGATAAAAAAATTCAACACCAATATGACCTAATTTTTTAATATTTATTGGTTTAAAAATATTTTGAAATTAATTTTTATCACAATTTCTTTGATTATTAAGATAAAAGGGTTAAAAATATTAAATTGATTTGAAATTTATAAGTACCATAATTATTTATTGTTATATTATCTATGTCGATTTTGACTAGTGAGACCAGCAAAATTATTTCAATAGAAGTTCTATTTCATATAAGCTATATGAGTTGAAGTTCATGTATAACCCTAGGGACTTGTGGTAGTAAGTGCTACAAGGTAGGAAACTCCGTGTAACAATTTCCTTTGTTGGAGGGAATCACCATAGTTTGAGGGGATTAAAAAAACTTATTAATTAAGTTAATCCCCCTCCAATAAATATAATTTACCTTAATCAGAAAATTCCTATAGTGAGTTTGTTGTAGCACTTGTTACAACAAATCCGAAATATTTATGTATATAAAATTCATCAATTCGTGGTTAAAAAATGTTTTTATCTTATTAACTTAATTAGCCCCGCATCTAGGTTAGGTTTGGATAGAGAATTATATTTTTTAAAAAATTGGCAACGAACACCAAAAGTGGATCGAATCGCTTTCGAAAGGGTTACGTTGGGGATGACCAGGTCTAGGATACCCCAAATCGATGCATCTTGATTAGTTCATGTTGGCCGATTACAGCTGGGGCAGTCAAATTTAGCCGCCTCCAACGAGTGAGGTGCGAGCTGGTAAGAAAGTTGGGACCAGCCATTTTTGGATGCAAATGTTGCAACTTTCCCCTGTTTTCTAGTTGTTGGGAACACCACAAGTCCAAATTCCAACTTCTATTTCTTCCCCATTTAATTAGCCAGCATTTATATGTCTTAAGAAAGCCGTTATCCAACTACATCTATGTTGGGAGCCAACTATGTTTGATTTGCAATCCAAGAAATATATATTGGAATTTCAATTATTCTATGTTGGGAGCCAACTATGTTTGATTTTGCAATCCAAGAAATATATATTGGAATTTCAATTATCTATTCATATGAGTTATGCCCCCTTAGAAATTCCCACGAGGGTGTCCATTCTTTCCCGAGTAGTCCGAAAATAGTGCATCGAAAACCCTTGGTTAAAATTTTGAGATTCAGACACGATTCGACATGTCATTGAGTGGACTCTAAGTCAATTGAAGGCTACTTTTACATAATTTTCATTGTTTTCGAGTATTTATTTAACCAAATTAAAAGAAAATGATATGTCTAATAATTTTTTTAATACATAATTTTCATTGCTTTCGAGTATTTATTTAACCGAATTAAAAGAAAATGATATGTCTAATAATTTTTTAAAGAAGTTGATACGTAGAAAATTTTAAGTTTAATAAAACTATGCATCAAATTCTCATAGTGGGGGATTTAATTGATACTCGAGGGAGATTTAAAACGTATTTATTATATTTTTATCCTTTAATGCTGCCAAAATGACTAAATCATCCACACCTTTTTAGTTCAAAAGTCAAAAATACCCCCAAAACTTGTCCTTTTGTACGACCAATTTATTTCCATCTTCGGTCACCAAAAAGGTGAAACATGCTCCGGGTAAGAGTGGCAGATATGTCAGGAAATCAGTGGATGGCAAGGGTAATTTAGGGACATAAAATTAAAGTGATTGATGTGGTTTAATCATGATTAAATTTCCCTAATTAGTAGTAATCATGGGATTTGACTCACTAATTCCAAGAGCGTCGGTAGCTTTTGTCCACTTTTATTTATTTGTGGAACGAGGGCCTTCTATTTCTATGGTCCTTCATCATAGCCCTTATTAGAGGGCTGATTACCCCAACTATTTTATTTTGTCACAAAATAAAATGGATAACTCGCAATAACTAATTACTACTTCATATAATTTTCACATTTCATATAATGTAATGTGTGAACTTTTCTGAGTAATAATTATAATTTTATAGAGTCCTCAATTTTATCTTTTGCAATTAAATTTTATTATTCACAATATTAATTGTATCTAATAGCACTCAATAACATAATTTTTAAAATGCTTTTAATTAATATGTGATATGCTCTTAACATGCCATAAATGAGTTGTTGCCTATTCACTTGAAGTCAAATATTATATAATTTAAAAAATATAATTATTCTCTTAATTTAAAAAAGTATTAGTTTTCACAATTTTTTTACTTAATATTTATAAATTTATTCGTGCTCGTTAATATTTTTTTGTTTTTTCATTAAGGCAAGGCCTTTTTTATAAAAAAATTTATATGAGTCCAGATCAATCTAGGATGTCCTTGTCACAAGGATGACCTACATTAAATGTATCTAAAACAAAGTAAAGCCCCTTCCTCCCCACCATAAAAGTAGTTAGATCTTATCTCCTCCAATTTTACCTTGCTGAAGGGTGGCTAGGGTGGGCAAACTGTGGCTGGATTTGGCCCACGCAAGCAAATAAGGTTGCACCTGGGGAGATCCAACCATGGGTGGGTAAACTTGTGCTAGATTTAGTTGGCGCCGGCCAGGTTCGACCATGGATGACTTGGTTTGGCCATCAGGGTAGGTGTTTGGTGTTTTTCATTTTTTTAAAAAATGAATTAATATGAGTTATCCTTATAATCGAATGACCATCGAGATTTTATAAGCAAATGGCCTAGATTGATTTGTGGGGCAAGAAATTTTCCTACTCTTAGTACAAAGAATCTAGATATTTTTTACATGTAAGTAATTCTCAAATAAATAAAATTGATCCCTAATTATTGTATATATATATATATATATATATATGTAGAAAAGTTATTCTCAGCCATGGAGCAAAAGTAATTTTTGCACTCATTTTTATCTGAGTCGTCCAATTACAATAATAACTTAGATCAAATTGGTTAAAAAAATGGCGGCCGATCCAGATAGGGCTGCTTGCAACTTTTTTCTTCCCACTCCATGCGGTCAGATCCAATCGCCCCCCGGTCAATACCAACTGCCGGTGCATGGATTTGGAAGTGAGCTGACGCCGTCCACGTTGCATGCCACCAGAAGCAACTACTCAATAATTTTTTTTATTCAATCTAGGTCATCTTTATAATCAAACGATACAAATTTAATAGGTGCAAAGAGTATTCTATGTAGCATGGCTAAGAGTAATATATATATATATATATATATATATATATATTTCAATCTAGCGGCCCAGATTTGGCGCTGCATGGTGTATACACACACACACACATATACATATGCTACAAAAGTGCTCACTAGTAAAAATAGTGCAATGAAGTAAGACATCACTATTTTACTATACAATAATTTAATCTAATAAACATAAATTAATATAAAAGTAATGAAGATGAAAAAACCAAATATTTAAGACAAGGGGCGATAGAGCATCCAATTTTTTTTATATGACTAAATAATTTAAACCCTTAATTATATCATACAAATAATAATAGAATTTTTTTCAAGGCAATTAATAATAAATTTTGATAAATTAATACCAATGAAATTAATTTTATTATTTATAAAATATTTTGGAGCTTTTTATAATAAAAGAGAAGATTTAACATTCCAATGTAGTGGAAGAATATGCGTTGGTTACTAAAAAGGTGATTTTTTTTAATACAATGACAAATATGCCTAAGGTTAATTTTATAATAAAATAAAAAATTTAAAATAACTCAACCCAAAACCATTTAAAAAATTACAAAAAAATTATACCAACAAGGCAATTAGTCTCAAATGGCCCAAGGCTAGAAGGAGCCGTACCCAAGCTAATCCAGCTGCCCAGGGCCAAGGCCCTTTGACTACCCACCGTTGGTGGTCCTCGGCCCTTGACGACTAGGTTTGGCTGCCTTAGATGGCCGGCAATCTAATAAGTGTGGCTGTATCAACTCTATTTTATAAATAAATGTTAAACCTCACAACCCTTAGCATGTTTTATAATTGTTTTAGGTAATTAATTATGATTATCCCACCACATGGTAAAACTGCAATATAAACTTATGGAAAAAGAAACAATCGAAGGATTGAAGGAACACCAATTACGAGTGCCCTGCAGGCCAAACACAACACAATCAAAGTCTTCATCTTCTTCTTTTTTTATTTTTATTTTATTTTTTTAACCCAAACATCTTTACTTTACTTTTTAACATTTTCCTTTTTATCCTTTTTTTTAACCTTTTTTTGTGTTCTAACCTCCCCCAACCCTCTGTCCATTTTGTTCTGTTCAAAGTTCTCAGTTTTATCCATCATTTTTCTTCTTTTTTAATTATCTCATATTTTGTTTGTCGATCCCTGGTGTCTGGATCCCCACTAGTAGTTGAGAAATGTGTGAAATTTTCCACCTTGGTGAATATTCTTGGATTTTTTTGAGCTCAGAAAGGTTGAATCTTTCTCCAAATAATGTGTTCTTGAAGCTCTGATTTCAATGTGAAGTTTCTGGGTTTTGGTTGACTTTTCAAGATGGACTGCTGTTTTCCATGTTTTGAATCATCCAAAAAGGGTGGGAGGAAGAATGGTTCTGCGAAAGGGGGTGTTCAGCTGCCTCCAACCACTTGAGTAGAGCTAGCTCAGGTAAATATTTCAGTGTCTCTTGCCTTGCTTGATCTTTGCATGTCTTGGCTTATACATGTGTTGCTGCTGTTGAAGACTTTATGCTGTGCTAGTCTGTTTTATGGGAACTGTGCATGAATTTGCTCTCTTGTTGCCCTGTTATGCGGGTGGTGTTCTTGTTTTTGTTAGCTTTTTGTGCATTGTGTTTCTTAATGTTGTTTGGCTGATAAGCATCATTGTTGAATGTGGACCATGGTTATGATGATAGTTTGGTTAGATGGTCGGTTTCCCCATCTAGAATCGTGTTGGTCGTTTAGTGAAAGTTGATGTAAGAAAATATATAGGTTGCTGATTTCGTCAATCTCATCTTCAACCAAATTATAAATAGTTGGTTTACATGGACCTTTTGAATGCCGATGTAAGAAAAGAAAAATGTAGGTTGCTAATATCATTTGCTCAACTAACTATTCTTAGTCTTTCATATGTGATGTCTGACATCGGGCTTTTGCCTTGGCACATCCAGTTTTCTGGAATTCATACTCCTCTTGTGTGCCTTTGTTAGATCTAGACTTGATCTATTTGCTGTTTGTCTTTGACTTGAGCAATTAATGCATTATGCAGGTAAGTCAAAACATCGCAATGGTTCTGATTCATGGAAAGAATCAGCATCCCACAAAGATGGAACCACTGCCCATATTGCAGCTCAGACATTTACATTTCGAGACCTTGCCGTGGCTACTAAAAACTTTCGGCAAGAAAACCTTTTGGGTGAAGGAGGGTTTGGCCGTGTATACAAGGGTCGACTTGAAGGCTCGGGACAGGTTACCATTTAATCTACTTACATGTACAGGGGCTTCTACTTTTTATTTTAGTTTTATAGTGCCGTACAATGTTATAAGAAATATTTGTGCCAAATTGCCATGGTGCATGACTAAAGGATTTCTTTTTAATCCTTAATACTCACAAACATCGTAGTAGTACAAATTAACTTACCAACGTATCAACTTTTGAAAAAGATAGCTACAATGTCTCTTGTGGAGCTTTTGGAAGTTAGAGACTCAGAGGACATGGTTAACTGCGTGAATCTGCTTACAGGTGGTTGCTGTAAAACAACTAGACAGGAATGGGCTTCAGGGAAACAGAGAATTTCTTGTCGAGGTTCTTATGCTCAGTCTCTTGCATCATCCTAACCTTGTCAATCTGATAGGATACTGTGCTGATGGAGACCAGCGTCTTCTTGTTTATGAGTTTATGCCTCTTGGCTCTCTGGAGGATCATTTGCATGGTTAGTTGCATTTGAGCCATGTTATTTCTTATTGCAAACCATGGCCCATGTTCGATTCCCATATTTTTCCATATCACTTTATTTCTCAAAAGCATAATCTTAGTTAATTCATTGTATGTCGAAAGGTCACGGCATTCTTTTCGTCAGCATCTATCTAAAATCAGATTTTCCTTCATCAGTAAAAACTATGTATGCACTTTCTAGTTGAGTTTCAGAATAATTGGTACTTCTCTCATAGTTCAGTTTTTTCAGGAGTACATGAGAAACGGTTTTCCAGGAAGATCAGGTTATGTAAGATAGCAGAAAACACATGTCCTTATCGAAGTGATTTACTGCCTTTCTATTACATACTATATAAAAATCCGTACACTTGCCGAAGGCTAATGCAAATTGATATATGTGATTAGCTTTCACAAGAAAACTAACGGTGGAGACACAGTGAAGTGTGCGAAAAGAGCTGCTAGTTTTATATATTGTTTTTGTTTAGAAATTTTATTTGTCTACTTTGTCTTGTATTGCATTCAAAGACAAACCTTATAGTCAGATTGGTTTCTTTACTCTTAGATGTTCCACCAAACAAAGAGTACCTGGATTGGAACACAAGAATGAAAATTGCAGCTGGTGCAGCCAAAGGTCTGGAGCATTTGCATGATAGAGCTAACCCTCCTGTGATTTATAGAGACTTCAAGTCGTCCAACATACTACTTGGTGAAGGGTTTCATCCAAAGCTTTCTGATTTTGGACTTGCGAAACTAGGTCCTGTGGGGGACAAGACTCATGTCTCCACTAGGGTTATGGGAACATATGGATATTGTGCTCCTGAATATGCAATGACTGGGCAGCTTACACTGAAATCTGATGTGTACAGCTTTGGTGTAGTTTTTCTTGAGCTGATCACAGGTAGGAAGGCAATTGATAATACACGAGGCCCCGGTGAACAGAATTTGGTAGCTTGGGTATGTTTACTCTTTATATTTATACTGTTGTTCAATTTCAATGTATCACATGTTTACTATTTTTGTTGGTTCGTGTGCTTTATTGATTGGAACAATATACAAATAGTTAAAACTGACAAAGCTTTTGCATTGCTTATTCAGAAGTCAAAATCCTAATGTCAAGAACAGTTTATGACCTTTGCATTTCAATTTGTTTGCTTTGATGAATTTCCTAGATGGATTCTTGCATTGTAAAAGAAATGAATAACTAGTATATCTCCATCATCTGAGGATAATCTAAGACATATCAGGTTATTGTTTATACTGGAGGATGAATGTTTTATTGTTGAATCTGCTATTGAATACAATGGACAACATAGCATAAATTTTTATTCAATAACTTATGGCCTAAGTATTTACCCTATTTACTTGGGAAATGATGGATATTATAACGATAACAATGTTGATCAAAGTGTTTTAACAAAACCTTTGTCTGTGTTACAGGCTCGTCCACTGTTCAAGGACCGCAGGAAGTTCCCCAAAATGGCCGATCCGCTATTGCAAGGCCGTTATCCAATGCGTGGCTTGTACCAAGCTCTTGCAGTTGCAGCTATGTGCTTACAGGAGCAAGCTGCTACTCGTCCTCTGATAGGGGATGTTGTTACAGCACTGACATACTTGGCTTCGCAGATTTATGACCCGAATGCCAATTCCTCTGGGAGCAGTCGGTCTATGTCAAGAGACTGGGATGAGCCAAAGAGTGATGCCCAAGATAAAATGGGACAAGGTGGACAATACCACGACACCAATGCTCCATATCAAGGCTCACAGCACGTTCGACGAAAAGAACTTGTTCGTGAGATTAGCATCGGTGCAGAAGTTGGGAGAGGTGAAAGTGGTGGGGGTCTGGTGGAAAGTGGGCTCTAGATGAGCTAGAAGCACAGGATTCACCGCTGGACAGTGCCATTTATGCAGGGAAACCGAGGGAAAGTTTGAAAAGCAGCATATACTAGTGTTGGGGATAGAAGTTGTGGTCTATGGAAGAAGTATATGGATAACAAAGTGTGGAAGAACAGGTTGCAGCATATTTGGCAGATTTTACTAATTTAAACGGCACGTCTACACTGTTGTCTACAAACAAGATACCATTATTATGGGTATTGTTGAAAGATTTATCAGAGACATTTGCTCCGGATTCAATTGGTAGATGTAGAGACTAGAGTAATATAACAATTTATTAGCCTCACCGGAATTTAGTTGTAGATTACAGTTTGAGTTTGAGCTGCATTTCTGTGCCACAGCACAAAGAATACAGAGTTTGGTGAGAGTTTTATGTTTAGAATTCTTCAGACATTCAATGTACCAAAATTTATTGATATGTTATGATCTCAGTGGATTTTTTTCATGACTATGGTCCAGAAACTAGAGCCCTCGCGAAAACTGCAATGATGGGTATGGGGTGATTTATTTATTTTCGAGACGAACAAATGCAAAAAGACCAAAAAAAAAAAAAGTTATTGAACTTAGGCAAATTTGTCTTGCTTGGTTATGCCATATTAGGATTTTTTATTGTTAAACTGGTATCACTGGAGGCTATAAACCTCTCTTTTCATTCTAAATACATAATGAATCGGTGTAGGAGGAACCTTCAATCTCTCAAACCATTAAATCTCTTAAACCTAATCGCAACATGCAATGCAGGATCCACAAGTCGATCGAAACCGGATTAAATAAAAACCCTAATGACTATTATATGCACATGGTTCTATTTGTTGGGTTTGTCTCACATTGGTCGTAGAAGTTGTTGGTGACTTGTATATAGGCTAATGGGAAAGCCTTTATTCTTTGAGCTAGCTTTGGATTAAGAGAGGCCCGTGACACCTATTGCGAGTTTCCTTTGGTTGTTTAAAGTCCATTTTGGGGGCCGAAGGGTCCAACAGTGGTTTCGGAGCTTGGGTACGGGCCTAAAGGGCCCAACAAGTGGTATTAGAGCCAAGTTCGAGCCGGATTTACCTACGCCGATTGTTGTTGTTTCCTTCATGTGTTCCACCTGATTTGAAGAGGTGGGTGCCGTTTGGTTTAAAGGGGAGTGTGTGTCAGACGGTGATGGTTTCGGGCCACGCTCGATGTGTGAAGGGGAGTTGTTAGGTTTGTCCTACATCGGTCGTAGAGGTTATTTGTGACTTGTATATGAGGCTAGTGGGAAAGCCTTATTCCTTGAACCTAGCTTTTGGATTAAGAGAGGCCTGTGACACCTATTGCGATTTTCCTTTAGTTGTTTAAAGTCCATTTTGGAGGCCGAAGGGTCCGACAGTGGTTTCGGAGCTTGGGTATGGGCCCAAAGGGCGCAACACCATTGAACCATTGAGCAAACCCTAGGGATTTTCTCCCTTCCATTTTGAACAGCAGAGCAAGAGCCTACATGACCATGTTGCTGGATCCAACTTTTACCAGCTTGTTGAATGCTTTTTGTGGGTTTAATGGTTGAGTGTCGGAACCATGGAATGCCGTGTCGTATCGCGCCGATACATATTGCGATTCAGCCAATACGTATTGGGCTGTAAAAAGTTTGATATGATACATGTCCGATACATTCAATACACCTCAAAACAAATTTTTATTTTTTAAAGGATTTTTCAGATTTATAAATTTTGAAAAAAAAACTTAATCTACCATTTTGTTATCTATTTATAAGTAAATTTCATCAGTTTTTAATAATTTATATTAAAAATAAAATTAAATAATACCCTTACTCTTTCTCTTATACTTTTTTTTATTTTTTTTATTATTTTTAGTTGATTCTTATTAATCTTTTTCGTACATTTTTGCAGCTTTTTTAAATTTTTTATAAGATATACAATAATCATTTTTTAAAAAGTGACTTCTTATTTTTGCTTTGGGTACTCATATATTATATATAAGTGTAACAAAAATAATATTTATCATCATGAATTGTTTTTTTGAAAGTGATTATTATTGTGTTAGTCTTAATTGTTGTTAGTAAAAAACAACTGTCCAAGAAAAATAAAAAAAGTACACAAGATTTTCAGATTACAAATATCATTTTTAATAATTTTTTAATTTAAGATTACAAGGTTGTAAGGTAGGTGTTGGGATGATCAGATGTTGTCATCAGCAAAGTGTTCATCATCATTTTCAATTCAAAGAAATGGCAAGCATTTTGGAGATGGTATGAAAATAAAAAGGTTATGCATATTGGGGAGAAGTAGAGCGACCCATCATGAGCAAGAACTCCTCGAAATTGACGGCGCCGTCGCCGTTCCGATCGACGCCCTGAATCATCCCCTTGCAGGCCGCCAGCGTCGTCTTCTCCCCATCGACCGGAGCACGTGGTGCAGCTCCTCCGCAGATATCACCCCGTTCCCATCCCTATCGTACACCGTGAACGCCCTCCTCAGGTCGTCCAGCCCGTCGCCGTCGCCGTCGCCGGTGCGGTTGACGGCGACGAACTCGTCCAGGCTGATGAAGCCGTCGCCGTCGGCGTCGGCCTCGCGCATCATGGCGGTGGCGTCTTCGGGGGCGCCGCCGAGGCTGAGGAGGACGCGGCTGAGCTCGGGCAGGGAGATGCGTCCGTCGCCGTCGGCGTCGAACTTGTCGAAGACGCGGCGGAGGTCGTCGGGGTGGTTGCCGAGGCGGCGGAGGAAGGAAGGGGAGGGGCGAGCGAGGGTGGAGGGGAAGGGGAGGTTGGGGTTTGGAGCTGTGGCTTCTTGCAAAGAGAGTGGTGATGCCCATTCTTTTGATGTCTTGTATTCTGTTTTTTGGGGGTTGTTACTGTTATTAGGAATTTGAAGGGATTGGATGCCTTATTTATAGAGTCGAGTGGCAGTTATTTTGAAATCTTTGACTCAAAATATTTTTTTGTGCGTTAATTAAAAAAAAAATTTTTTTAAAGAAAGAGGTGCAATTTTACCTATCAACTCATACCTAATATTTTTGACAAAACGTATAACTCGCACAATTCTTTTTATTTTTAATTCGATCCAATTTATTTGTCAGCGAGCGAGTTGGCCTAACTCAACAAATTATCGGGTCGAGTTTATATTGTAAATCAATGAGAGCCTAAAAGAGCACAACTTTAGTACATGTTCTAATTTTGAGCCAAAATATCTGTCGCAGCTTTAAAATAGCAAGCACGGCTCAAGCTGAAAATTTTTTGCAATTTGATTTAGCTTCACCCATTGCGAACAAATGTTTGCATATGAATCGTCATTCTATTTTTCATCAAAAT
Source organism: Piper betle (assembly GCA_033002965.1). Classification (NCBI taxonomy): domain Eukaryota; kingdom Viridiplantae; phylum Streptophyta; class Magnoliopsida; order Piperales; family Piperaceae; genus Piper; species Piper betle. Next base: position 186,079 of record JAURVB010013507.1, on the reverse strand, counting down.
TAGAAGCATTCCGCTCTCAAAATCTAATCCGACAACCTCAATTAGGTCTAGTGGGAAACATTCACCCACTTTTGTTCAGAGTCTACTCAAGATTTCAAAATCAAATCTAATCAGAGATCGTAGAGTGGAGTGAGCTGCCACACGCATTTCACACTCATCAACTCTTACAGCCACAAGAAGACGGACCCAATTCTCTCCACATTGTAGGCGTCCCAGATTCCCACGATATCCTTTGCTTTCATCGCTTCCTAATCTCAGTTGATTCTTCCTCACTCTCCCACTTTCTTAACTTACATATGCTTTGATTCCCCTCAACAAAAAAGTAAAATTTTTTTAAAAAAACACTGTACACTTTCACATTCACAGGGTTTCCACTGGGGCCGGTAGGCACACCCGTCAAAGTGGTTAGCCCTTCAAGAGCAAAGCAGAAAGAACTAGAAGGATGTGGATCAATCAAACATGGAAAAATGAAAGAAACCCAATATTCATTTTAGTTTTTTCTGGCTAGTGATCACCAATCGTCCAGCAATATCTCGATTGACATCAGATGTAAATAAAACGACTTAAGAGAAACGTTGGGTCGTGTTCATACATAAAGGAGATGGCAGGCCCCCGTGCACAGTTCACGCGCAGAGAATAAAGGCCAGGAAAAGAAATGAATGAATTGGGTCGGAAGGCAGCATCATCGCCTCGCCGTGTCTAAGATGTAGCTCTTAAAATCATGTGATTTTTGTCGGTGATGTACCCAGAAAAATCAAACCCAAGATTCACGCGAGCACAGTACTGATGTGTGATGTCTGTCGGTTTTTAGTCATCACCCCCGGTAGACGGTGGATGTCCACCAACTATTAAACTCTAATGGTTTGAATTTGGTATTAGGGTTTGATTTAGACAATTTGGTTCCTGTCTCATCACCGGTACTCAGTATCAGCGAATCAAGCATCTAATTTTAATAATATAAATTTTAAATTTTATATTTATATTATAATTTGTTATAAAAATATATTATATATATAATTAATATCTATTCAATTTTATTTATTTTTGTATTAGCCCAATTAATTTCTTTATATTTTTTAATTAACTTTTTTATATTATTATCTAAATTTAATTTGTTAATATTATAATCAAGTTTAAATGGTTGTGTTTAAGTTTGCTAAATGATAAATAATTGAATTCGAGTGTATGTAGTAAAAGTTTAAATGAGAAATAATTATGTTTAATATAAATATTTAAGGTAATTGGCGAGTTTACCCAACTAATTCTAACCGACAGACACCTCTACTCAACGCCATCAGCAATAGATAAATAAAGTGCTAAAAATGCAAATTTTCACACAAATTTATTAACTCTTATTATATCATGATTAAGACACACAATGAATTGAGTTTAAATCTTATGGAACACTTGTTTAGGGATCCAATTTTCAATTGAGAAGGCCCCTAAAATATGGCCTAAATTTCGCTCCCTTAAACATGCCTTAAATTCTGCTTTTGAGTAGCTGTAGCAGTGAGTGACTGAGCCCTCCAAAAAACTTATACAAAATTAATGCTTCTCGCCTATGAACAACAATAATTGAACTCATACAAAAAAGAAAAAAAAAGAGAGATACTATGAACAACTAGAACTGACTAATGGTATAAAGTCTGCAACTAGGAAAGTAAGTTGGAGCATATGCCAAGTTCTATAGAGTTTATCCAAATAGCACTTGGTTGTCTTCCTAAGTTGTCGAACTCATTACAAGAAAACCCAGTGCTAAGCCAGTCCTCTTTCCAGCTATTACAGCAACTGATTCACTTCAAAGTTCTTAGACTTTTAGTAAAGCTAAAGCTGGCAGCTTGCTTCCTTGTCGTATATAAGCATTAGATGCGTTGAAGGTAAGAAAAACCCAAGTGTCTGGTGGTCCTAGTTTCATCTCAAAACGTGTGTCCCATCTTCTCTACCCGTAAAGCCAAAGGAAAATATTGGCACACCAACCATGCAAATGTCTGCGGCATTCACGCAGAATTAGATGCTATGAACTAACACTTACTACATCTTAAATGTCCCTACCAACTGCACTGACCATGCAGGACCTCAATCTTATGTTATGCAGCAAACTGCACATTAAAAATGCCACTAAGAGCCAGCAATTTTTATTTTCCCAAGAGTTCAATTTACATGAACATGACATCAGATAATGGATGGTCAATACCTTAAATTTTCAGGAACTAATATACATGGAGTTATTATGCGCTCGAACATAGTGATATTCACAAACAATAGAAGAATGAACTGAGACATGAATGAAGCAAGTCCCAAAGAATGCTATGCAAAGCTATGACCAGCAGAGGACCGACTTTTCAGCTTTAGGACCGATGAAAAAGGATCCCTTGATAAAACGAAATTACCATTGTGGTTCGCACCATCAATTATAGAACTTTCATCCATTACAATTCAGCAAGAAACCCCATGACTCCGCCAGGAGGTCTATTCCAAAGTATTGTCAATGGTCTGCGATACTGTAATCAGAGCGATGTGATATGCATATGGTGGAAAGTAAAAAAACGAAGATAAAAACAAAAAGGAAATAGATATTTACCTGCTACATGTTGGGTCTTCGCCGGACTCATCACAAACCTTCTCCACCGTGTAAACATGTCGTCCAAAACCGATCTTGTAAGTCCAAACCTAGCATTCCATAAACGTTTAAGCATTCTCTTTAGTTCAGGATTTTTCAAAGTATAAATAATATTTGATAGTAGTAATTTTTTTAACACTTATACCCATTTCACAAATGAAAAATAGTATTGAAAAATAATAAAATACCCATAATAAACATCAAGCAAGATTTAACAAGCCAAAAGTATTTTATTGAAAAAAATAATCCAAACTCCCAGGGAATCACCACCTAAGAGGGAGGAGACTGGCCACGTAAAGAATGAAGAAAAGTCCGACCATAGACACCTTTCGGCTCCCATAAATAAGCATAAGGCATAATTTAATTACTGGTCCCACCTTGCTAACGTGGCTTATACTACATTACAAATTTACCCTAATGGCCTTCTACATCAAGAAAACCTAAAGATTTTACAACTTTCCTTCGAAATTTCTCAAAACATATGGATTATCCCTTCTTTTCTTCGATCTTCAATTTCTACTCGTTCGACACCACCCAATCAAAGTATTGGGTTAATCTTAGTCCGTCATAAATGATGCTAATGACTTGTATATAGGCTATGAAAAAATTTTATTCTTTAAACTAATTATTGGATTAAAAGAGGCTTATAAAACTTATTTTATGTCTTTTTAGGAGGCCCATATAGCCTAATATGGATATTAGAGCCTAACTTGATTTACTTCATAGTATGCCAAAGTCTTTTTGGGGACTTATAAGGCTTAATAGTGGTATCAGAGCCTGACTCGTTTTACCTCATAGTATGTCTAATAATGCCTCATGGTATGTCTAATAATACCTCATGGTATGTCTAATAATGTTATGATTTGCCTCATGGTATGTCTAATAATGCCTTATGGTATGTCTAATAATGCCTTATGAGATGTCTAATAATGGTATCAGAGCCTAACTTGATTTGTGTCATGGTATGTCAAGTCCTTTTGGGGGGTCCATCCAAATAGTGGTTTCAGAGCTGACTCGATTTGCCTTATGGGTATGTCTATCAATTTGGGCAGATGATTCACATAGTATAATGTGTGAGGAGGAGAATTATTAGATTAATCCTACATTAATTATGAATGGTGTTAGTAACTTTTATATAGGGTAATAGGAAAATTTTATTCATAACTTGTAAATTAAGAGAGACATATAAAACATGTTTAAAGTCCCTTTAAGCGGCCTATATGGCCCAACACATAATAGTTTAGATTCAAAATTAAAGCTCAAACTTACAAGCCTAACATTTTGGTGACGTGCTTCCCGTGAATATTCAAATAAAGAATTCCATTTTTTGTTTTGGTTTATTCAACTAAATAGAATATGAATTTTAAAGTATCAAAGTCTCCGAAACTAACAAATAGTTGAAGATCTGTACTTTCTGAAACAAAATATATCAAACACAATTTCCTTCTATAGATAAAGAAATGGAGTTACAAGAATTACGATTTTATCTTTCTAAGATGGACAGTCGAAATAAAGGATGAAACAGACCAAAAAATGGCATGCATAATCCTTGCCCCATTAATAAAATAGCAACTTAATTCTGGAGTTCTATATGACCAGCACCGAAGCCAGACAGAGAGACAATGTATACTTTTCCCTACATGATAAACACTAGTCATTAACCAGAAAAAAAGGGGTAAAAAAGGAGCCGAGATTAACTGCAAACGATGAGAGCTTCAACGAAGATGAAGTACAAGAAACTTGGGTTACATAATTCAAACTATTTGGAGGTGACCAGCAGATGTAGTTTTAAAGAAGCATAATGTATTCCATTGTGATGATTAAAAATAAATAAATAAATAAAAACTTTAGGACCAAACAAACTTGAAAGAAGGAAATTCTTCAAAATAAAATGGACCATAGAAATTAGATTCGCGCCGAAGTTCATTTATTCAGCAAATGCAGATGAAGTACTTCAATTATGAACAAAAAATATATCAAGATACCACAACTTACTTGACAAGACATTAAAGTAAAATAAATATGTGAAGAAGCTACTAAATCATCCATATGCAACAAACTACACTCAATAACCAAAAAATAAAAAAATCTTCATATAAATGAGAATAAAAGAATTGTTCCCAACAGTGGTATCATAGCCTTATTGGCTTTTGTATTGCTTTGGTTTCCCTCGTGCTATGTCCGTCAAACTTGAATTAGAATCTCCTAAAACTTCACTGTAACATGTAGACCTAGCATGTTTGTGAGAGAGAAGATTCAGATAGTATACCAGTCTGAATTAGAGTTTCCTAAAACTTCACTATAATATGTGGACCTAACATGTGAGAAGAGATGATTTGAATGATTTGATGTATGAGGGGGATAATTGTTAGATTAATATCACATTAGTTATAAATGATGTTAGTAACTAGTATAAAGGCCAATGAAAAAACGTTATTCATTAAGTAAACTTTTGAATTAAAAGAAGTCTGTGACACGTGTTTCAAATCCCTTTTAAAGGCCCATAAATCTAACAAGAACAAAATCATAAGATTTAATACATTCAAATCATTATGTTCACAACAATAAACTCCCTACAACAAAATTCAACGAGGACTAAAAACAAAATAAGATATAGATAGGGCTTGATATATTGGTATATGTAAAACCCGTGATTCGAGTCAGGGTTTTACGTTACCGAACCAGTCGGTTCGACCGTTGGTTCGAGTCGAGTCAGTTTCATGAACCGCGTGCTGAGTCGAAACCGGCCGTGAGTTATGAGTGATGAGAGTCAGGTGTACCTGAATATATGATGATAACGTCGAGAAGATGGTGAGAAATGAGTTATCAGAATATATGAAAGTATGCAGTATTTTTTTTCTTTTTATATGTTTGATCGAAGAAATAGTTTTAGGCCGAATAACGCGTTAGGACACGTTGGATTATATTCGGGTGGGTTATTAGTTATAGAGCATGCCATTTGGATGTTGTTGTGTTTGTTTTATTTTATGAAATTTTTTCATATTTTTCTAGATTTTTTTTAGAATTTATTACGAACTAGTTATTATTTTGACTCGAGTAGGAATCGAGTCAATACTTAATTACGAAACTGCCATTGAGGGTATTTTTCTCCCTCCCGACCCTTCTTCACCCAAACCCCGCCGCCCCTCGTGCTCATCGCCGTCGCCGCCGTCGCCGACGCCGCACTGCCGCCGAGCAACGCCGCCCCGCCCCGCCGTGCAGTCGCCGTGCCGCCCCGACCGACCCCGGCCACCAATCGCATGCCGGCGCGCCACTGCAATGCCGCGAAGCCGCCTCGGCCATTGCCATTCCGAGCCTGATTCGCCGCCGTCCGGGCCGCGCCGCCGCCGCTGTGACCCCGACGACCACCCCTCGCCGTCGCCGACATTTCCCCCACCATCCCGAGCGTCGTCGAGGCCGGCCGGAGCCCCAATCGGAGCATGCCGCCGCCGCGTCCATTTTCGACGCCGCCGTCGACGGCCATCGCCGCCTCGGTTACCTTGTTTGACACCACCATCGGACCGAGCTCGTCTAGCTGGTGCCGATAGACCCCTTGATTGCCCCGTCCCGAATCGTCGCCAGAAAACCGCCGGAACCGCTGGAAAATTGGATTCGTGAGAAATTCGCCGGATCACCCGCCGAACGCACCCAGTCCAATCTGATCGGACTTCGGATGCCGCTAGGTGCCGAATTCGAGTTTCGAGCCACGAAACGGAAACCCTAGCCGTTTCCGATTTTCGACGACGCGAGGTATAATTTATTTTAACTTAATTATTTGAAAGCATTGATTATTAGAATTGCATGCTAGGATTGGTGAATTATGTGTTATAATAATATATATAAATGTAGATTTGATTAAAGATAAAATCTGAAATTGTTGATTAAGTGGTGTTAAAAATGGAAGTTAAGAAACCGGTTAGGGTAACTAGGTAATGATCATGATTAATGCAAACTAACCTATTTAATTATTTAAAAATATTGGTTATTAGAATTGCATGCCAGGATTTGTGTTTTATATATATATATATATATATATATATAATGTAGGTTTGATTAAGAATAGAAATATGAAATTGTTTAGTTGAGTGGTGTGAAAAATGGAAGCTAAGAAACTAATTAGGGTAACTAGGTAATGATCTTGATCTAATACAAACTTGCCTAAGTAGACTTGCTAGAATTGATATAGGTTGATGTGTGTTGATTAATGCGTGATTGTGTTGATTGTGTGTGCATGCTATAGGATGTGTGATTCATCATGCAGGCGTTAATTTTTAGCTTGATTGTGTAGGTGCGGTGTAGGGGCTCGCCGCCTAGGCGCGCGGACCCGTTTGGAGCTTCTACCAGGTCCGTTTAGGACTTGTTCTCTGTTTTACGCTATTCCATTGTGTATTTGATTTATCATGTGCAGGACGAGTTAAGTGGCGTTTTATCGGATCCCACTTAACTCGGGCCATTTAGCCAACAATTTTTTCGGATTAATAACCCTCGAGGATGAGATCCCTCAAGTTTGTTTTCGAACTTCAGATCCAGCTCACGTTGCCTTCGGGCCTATTGTATAAATCCCAACCCAGACTTATATGTATAGTTTTCTTGTTTTTGTGAGAGATTGAATGAGGGAAATCCCACTACCGTGCTATGCGAGCGGGCACGTGTGTGTCGATAGTGGGCTCTGGAATGGTGTGCGGGCCGTTTCATTCCCGAGGGATCTGACAACTCCACCTTTGAGTTCCTCAAACCCGGAGAAGTGTGGAGGTTCACGGGTACTGCATTGCAGCGCATGTCTAGACTTGTGGTTTCAAAGGGTACTGAAGGCGACTGCCTAAGAGTACTCGGCCTTCGTGCTCAAGGCCAGGAGTAATATGGAAGGTGCAGAGGGTGGAAAGAAATGAGATTTGACGCGAGAAGCAATAGAGAAATGGCCGAGGCATGAGAATGTGAAAGATAGGGGGACGCTGTCGACCCGAGGGCGACGGCTCCCGTATGTGCCCTGATGAGAGTTCTTGAGGAAGTATATGGTTTTCATTCAACAGGAGAGTTTGCTCTCCTGTGCCAGATTGATATTAGTTATTTTCTGGGCCGGTAACACTCGTTACTGACGGTTTTTCTATATAATGTAGGTGAGAAATGCGAGCGATGAAAGCTGTCGGGACTGCGGAGGAGCAGCACGGAACCGCGCACACATGTACCTGCCGCGTGTAATCTATAATGATGGTGTGTTATTGCTACATGAATGATAATTTTGATGTGTTTGCTTGAGTGAATTACTTGTTATGAAACGAACTGATTAATATGAATGAGTAGGGAGCCTTGGAGTTCAGACTCGGCTCAGGTAAAAAATGAATGAGATAATGATTGTATGTCATGGTAGATTATTATGTGTTACCGTATTTTTATAAAATAATATATATTTTCTTTTGGTTTCTCATTTATTATTTTGTCTTGTCTTTGCTTGCACGTCATGGCATGCATGTAGGACTACGTTAGAACCCACGCACCCCATCCATGCATTTCATGTTTGCATCTCCATCTTGAGACACCGAGGGCAGATTCGGGTCGGCTTAACCGAACCCAGTAGATTAGCGAACGGTTCGGTCGCCGATGACATTTCCGGGTCGGTTGACGGGTGAGCCAAAACGGGGTGTTACAGTATACCTCTCTTGGGAAATGATGGTATGTCTTTTGAGGAAAGAGAGAATAGTGTGGAGGTAGATGTGGAACCATATCATGCTCATTAGTGACGCTAGTGTCATTTGGAACAACCGCGCTAAAGTAAGATGCAAAAGCAGTATTCCCTGTGCGCAGTTGACCAAAAGAGCATTCTTAGCTCTGGGATATGCAGAATTACAAACATTAGAATATGAAGAGATACAAAGACAAATATTAGTTTCAGGCTGACGAGTTGCTGTAGAACCAGCAAACAGATGGCACAACAGACTGCTTAGTTCATGTCAGAACCAAATTCATGCATAAAAAATATTGTATTCTTCCTCTGCTTCTTCCAAACTCAAAAAAAATGTAAGAGACAAGGATCTAATCTATGTGAATACAAATGATAAAGTATTGATAGTCCAAAAGCCCCTATCTCCATACATGATTAAAGACATATACCCATAAAAATTTTCTATTTGCAAGACACAATTAACAAGTCATTCATGCTCCAGTGGCAAAACAAGACATGGGCACATCAAAGAGCGCCTAATAGCAAGATTCTAAATTCCAGGCTTCAGCAATCCAACTCATCATCCCCACTGCCAATAAGAAACAACTACATCCACAGCTGATACCAACCCATGTAAGCTCTAAGGGTATAATTTTTTTCACAATCAAGCACTCCCAATCTGATAATTGAAAAGGATATATACACTAACATAATAAGAAGAAGATCACGATATATACAATTAGATCAAGTGCAAAAGAAGATGCCATAGCTCCTCCCATTGAATGCCCTGTGACCAATATTTGCAATTCTCCATATAACTCCTTAACTCTTTCTACAGCATCTAAAATTCCAGGACGCACAGTCGTGTTGGTAGGCTGAATAAAATCCATGGTGCACCTGAGATGGCGCATTACTGTAAGAAATACTAAGTTTGTTAAAAAATTTTAAAGAATGAACCACTAAATACTAGTATAACCATCGCGTCAGGCATGCCCGGAAAATTAAGGTTCAGTTGCTTCCAAAACAGATCCTCAACCCAATTAGTTTCTTTGAACAAATCAGCAACTTGCTCCAAATATTAGGAAAAGAATCGCCAGTAACAATTATAAATATTTGACTGTAGAAAAAGAAAAAGAAAAAATGTTATATTAGGTCAACAATAATCAGCAATCCAAAACCCAGAAAGAGGTCATGCCAGTTTTGTCCCCTATTAAAAAACTAGAACTAGAAATATGAAATTCGGTATGCCATCACTTGCCAGTGCAACATCAATAGTTTCTTCAGCATTCATACGCCACCATGCAGCGTACCTTTTGAAATGACTACATATTACATCTAAAAATTCTTAATTGCATTCCAAATTATTATATCATCAAAAAGAAAAAGAAGAAAGAAACAAACAAGAGTTTTGAACATAACGAGCTCATACAACAGCACGAGAGAACCCTTTCATAGACAGCTTATCACCCCCTCTCAACACCATCTAAAAATAATGTCTAAGAAAAAATATTATCATAAATAATGCCATCTTAGAGTCAAGGTGCATGCCTGTGCTCCTGAGTTCCTCTAAATGCAACTATGATGGCATTAAGATGCTTAGTGTTACAGCCTTGATTCGTGGACGTCCCGGAACCAGGGTTTGGGTGTTGTTCCTGGATTCCCTACGTCCATGAATGGGATAGCAGTGGTTATCCGAGTGGTGGAAACAACACACCGAGGCTAACCCGTGATTATGTTGCAGTCCAAACCGAGTTGCACGATGCTGCTGGAGGACCGAGCATGCTGGTGGAGCAAGGCGTCGGGAACAGCAGTAAGTGTCGGCACATGGGTCGGTATTCGGTGTACCGAGCATGTGGCCGAGTCCAGGTCAAGAAACCTCAAGTTGTTGCTGATCGGTGTTTGGGTCGGCATATCGAGGTTGTGGTGCAACCGTGGACCGAGCAGGCTACCGAGCCGAGTACGCAGCGTAGGGTGCCGAGCATTCGCTAGTACCGAGCAAAATAGCGGAACCGTGCTGGAAAACTGTACCGAGCACTGTAGCGGGCGAGCGCGGGTCGTGCGCGCTACTGCGCGCGCAAGGAGCGACAGACGCGCTGCGCGGCGCGAGCGTGGCGTGCGCGATGGCGCGCGCTGCTGTTCGCGCGAGCGGGCGCGCGCGGGTGTGCGCGCAGGCGTGCGAGCGGGCAGATGCTGGTGAACGCGACAGTGCAGGGGCATGCACGAGCGGTGGTGCTGGTTCAGGGCGATGTTGGTGAACCATTGCTGGCAGTTGGTCGGTGAGTTGCTGCGGGAGGTTGAGCCATGTCTGGACGGTGCTGGAGTCGAGCCGGCGGGCGCGACGGGAGGACCAGCGGTGCAGCCAAGGCGGTTTGGGGATAAACATCCATGGACGTTGCTGGAGTATCTTGGTGAAGATATGCAGTTATCCAGATTGGGCGTTGCAACAAACTGCTGAAGATAAACTTGGAGGCCGTTGGATGAACCTGGATGGGAGATGGTCTAGGTTGCTGAACACGGTGGATCTTGCAGATCTCTGGAGTTGAAGATGCTGGCAGATTCGGAGTTATCTTGGAGCAGCAGTTCGTGGGTATATAAGGGTCAGGCCAGACGTGGAGAAGGGAACTTCTCTTCGACGGACTGAAGAGGGGGCCGATTGGGTACTTGTTCTCGTGGTGAGACTTGCTGATCGGTGTGCAACGTGAGCAACCTGGAGAGGGAAGAAGCGAAGGAATTGCTGCAGCCGGCGCTGGGAGTAGTGCTGGAATTCCAGACGCTTGCTTGAATCCAAGGTGCACGTTGTGAGGTTGCTGGTGTTGGCAACTGGGAGGGTTACTCGGGCCAGGTAATCCTTGTGTGAGTTCCTTTGTATTTTGGGTACATTGGGGCGAGGCTGTGGGGGCTGTCCACAAGCCGAGCGAGTGCTTGAGAGAGGAGTCGAGTACTTGTAATTCCTTGTATTGACAGATTAATATAAGGTTGGGGTTTCCCCGTATATCTGTGTTGTGTTCGTTGTCTGACGTTTTAGGCAGGGAACCTTAGTACCGGGTCGTGGTCGAGGTTTACAAGGCGACGGTGGTTGCTGAGACGAACAGGGACAGAGGCACGATCTCTACCAGGCGTGTTGCTGGTAGGGCGATCGGGCAGTGCTGCGGTGGTGGTGCTGTTGACTCTGGAACAGCCTATCGGCAAGGCGTGCCGATAGCCAGGAGTGCTGTCGAAGTGCTGGTGCGTGGCCAGACACGGGTGATCGATCAAGGGCGCTGTTTGAGGGCAACACCGAATGGGTGGATCTGCTGGACGTGCAGGGGTCAACCTCGGTGGTGCGTATTGCGGCCGAACACGAGTGTAGTGTTTGTGGCCTTGGCTCCCGCTATTGCGTGTTGAGTAACAGGCTGAGTGTTCCCAGGGAGGGAATACGCCGCACAGGCAGGGACTCAGAGGCGAAAAATTCGACCTTACGAACGGGCCTGTGACACTTAGCTACCCCAACATAACAAGCCTACATACACTGAGTATTGTTACACATAAGATATTTGATGGAGGCAGGGAAAAAATATATAAATAAAAATCTGAATATCAAGCTTCCAAAATCATACTGAATAATTGGCATAAGGTGCACCTGCAAGCAATGTTGCACGTCCACTATCAGGGCCTTAAAGCAGAAGCACACTCCACAAGTACTCCGGCGAGAGCAGGATCATAAAAAGAAACACCACTATCGTCTCTGGCTTCCAATCCTTCAGAAAAAAAACCATAGATTCATGAGGACTTGGACCAGTCAATACATATTTTTACTTTGGCAAGAGCAGGATCGCTCAAACCGGATAATTCTTAATCTTATCTCCACAATTTGCCAAAAAGAATTTGCCAAATAGTTATTAATAATATTTATAGAAATAAGAAATAAAAGGATATTTTAAAATAGTTGGAGAATATGTGGCAGTCCTAATTAAAAGACGTCAACGGGAAATCAATATTTCTAGCTATATATAATCCTTTTGTGAATAGGCAACAGAAGATAATTTTGTAAAATAGTCAGATAAAATAACACAGGGCGACACCATGTTAAAAGTCTTTGAGTTAAAAACCAAAAAATATGTGAAAATTTTGGGAAATTTGCCACGACAACGGCACGTAAGTGATGGCAAATGACACAATCATCAAATAACCACCACTTAGTCATAGTGGAGTCTAAGCTTAACCACGATAACTTAGACATAGCCGGATTGTTGGGAAGTAGATGCTCTAACGAAAACAACCCAGAAGATATTTCTCCTCAAGATGAAATAAAAACAAATATAAAATGAAATATGAGATACCAAAATAAAAATAAATGGAAACTTTCCTCCAAATTAGAGAAAGAAAACCAACGTACTCGATCAACTTTAATTAAGAAAATCTCTTATAATCAAGTATTGAATAAAATTTGAGAAAACTCTCTTAGAAAACTCTCTTAATACAAATCAGACAAATAACAAGATATGAAAGATACAATTCTTAAGAAATATAATATATGAGAAATTGAGAAAATAACATATACATCAAAAGAAAAATAGATCAACCTCACATCCTGGATTACGACCCCCACTTCAACTTAAGATGATGAAAAACTTCTTTAAACTCTTTCTTTATGAGCCAAATGTGCTAAAAAATTGTCTAAAAGAATATTCTGCTTAATATCAATAGAATTCTATTTTATATAGAAAAATATGAGTAGAATTTTATAAGTCACCACATTAAACTTCTATAAAAAAAGACGAAATCACACGTAGGTATATGAAATACCAACCATTAGTGTGATAAACGAAAAGCCAAAAATTAACAATTGAGTTTTTCAATGCGAATGGATGAGGAAATTGAACAAATCCTCCTCCAAAAGCATAAACCTAACTTGGAAGTACCTCTCAAATATCTCAATATCAACTTAACTGCTTGCCAATGCTCATTACCAAGATTACACAAATGTTTGCTTGCTGCCCTAACAGCATACATTATGTATATTTTAGTACAAATCATAACATACATAAGACTCCCTACAGCAGATGCATAAGGGACCTTCTTCATTTCATATACTTCTGTAGCTCACCCTTCTTTAATTTGAATTGAGCTCCTAGTGGAATAACAATCAGCTTGGTTTCCTTCATGTTGAACCGCTCAAGAATCTTCTCAATGTATTTGTAACAGTTTTGCTTCTTATGACCGACTTTATCACAATAAAAATACTTGAATGTCTTGTTTCTGGATTTAGACCTTCCACTACTCTTATATCTTCTATTTAGATTCCTACTCTTTGATCTTCCTCGAGAACTAAATTCAGAAACCAAAGTTTTAGATGAATTAGAGAATGTTACCTTTTGTGTTTTCCTTCTCACTTCTTTACTCAAAAGACAATTTGAAACCATATCAAAAGGCAACTGCTTGTCAGAATTATTTACAGAAATAACTAAAGGTTCTCAAGACTCTGGTAAAGCATTCAATAATAGACAATCTTGCCAAGTATCATCAAGAAGTATATTTAAACTAAACAATTGAGTTAATATACTTTGCATCTCATTGATATAGTCACTGACTTCTGTCCTATCCTTATACCAACGCTTCATTAACCTTCTGACCAGCAGATTCCGGTTCCTAGGAGTGTCTCTCTCATACATATACAAAAGCTTATCCCAAAGCTCCTTGGCAGTCTTTGTTCCTGTCACATCGTTATATACGTTCTGTTCTAACCATTATTTGATCAAAGCCATACATTTTCTGTCCATCTTAATCCATTCATTTGTAACATTTGACTCAACCTTAGTAGTAGGCGGAGGAGGAGTTGAAGAAGCTTTTCTTTCATCAGTCACAATCAGAGTAGTACTCAACGGTGGACTGGAACTCGACGACTCTTGAGGACCAAGAATTGAATCGTATAGATCCTTAATGAATAAATAATCAATTATACACCACAGTTGTAACACCCCAAATCTGGTCCACACTCGTGAACCGAACCGGCATGTTACAGGCCCCGGTTAGGTCGGCTAACCCGAACCTAACTCATACGGATCCAATCTCGGCGTCTTAAGATGAAGATACAACTCTCAAAGCATGGATGAATGCACAAACCCTAACACGGTACTACGTGAATGACATACGAATCAGAGTGTACACCAAGACAATCCCGATAAAAATTAATAAAAACTTTGAAATATAACGGACATAGTTTCCCCTAAAAATGCAATTAGGGGCCACCCTGTCAAATATACATATGCAAATATATATCTAACCATATATCAATTAATTTCATTCATACAAAATACAAAATCTAACATGCTGTAACTTATTTTAAAACTTGGGTCTCAACCCACTACGCTGCCATTGCGCAATCTATTCGTGTTCACATCATCTCATCATGTCTTAACGATTAATCATATCACATCATTCACTATATAATAACATCATAAACACAATATAATCACCCAATCGACTGACATGTGTGCAAACGACAACAGTGCTCCTCCGTCCAGGCTGGCTCCTCCAACTCGTGATTATTACCTACATATAGTATAAAAACACGTCAGTAACAAGTGTTACTGGTCCGGAAATTAAAATAACTATAACAAGCTGGCTATGAGAGCAAACTCTCATATAAAAGAAAACATCATATACTCCACGTGAACACTCTGAAGGGCACTACTGAGGAGCCAGTGTTCTGCAGACCCGGTAGCATCCCTAACTTACTGATCTGCTGTTGGTACTGTGCTACTCTCAGCACTTCTTTTTCAGTACTTCTCGTGAAACTTTATCCTAAGCCCTCTCCTTACCTCCATATTTCTCCTGGCCTTGAGTACGAAGGCCGAGTACTCTCAGGCAGTCACCTTTAGTACCCTTTGAACCACAAGTCCGGACATGCGCTGTACTAAACAGTACCCGTAAACCTCCACGTTCTCCGGGTGTGAGGAACTCAAACGCGGAGTTGTCAGGATCCCTCGGGAATGGAACAGTCCGCTGGCACTAATCTAGAGCCCGCTTTGACTGTCACGGCATCCTCTGCATGGTACGTGCAGTCGATTTCTCCATCTCTCGTCTCACTGAAAACGCGAAAACTACATATATATATATATATAGGGCTGGGTAGGGATTTATATAATAGGCCCGAAGGCAACTTGTGGTGGATCTTGTTTTTGAAATCATCCTCGAGGGATCTCATCCTCGAGGGGTTGATTAATCCGGAAATCTGTTCGGCTAGATGGCCCAAGTTAAGTGGGATCCAATAAAACGCCACTTAACCTGTCCTGCAAATGATAAGATAAACATACAATAGAAGAGCGTAAAACAGAGACGAGTCCTAAACGGACCTGGTAGAAGCTCCAAGCGTGTCATCGCGCCTAGGCGGCGAGCTCTTACTCCGTACCTACACATCAAAACTAAATACTAACGCCCGCTAACTAAATGATGCATCAAACGTAATGAACATCACACACAATTCAATCATCAACCATAACAAGCAACAATTATAATGTAAAAATAATTCCAACTTATCCTATTAACACCTATTTTATTATATTTCTTAAGTTACGTTGTACTCGATTATCATACTCAAATTTACTTTACTTCATTAGCTCATTTAACCTTCATTCCCTGTTAATCACATCATGCACATGTTTACTTCATTCATAATCTTAACATTCATCATAATAACTACTCAATTTTAACATGTTATGCTAACAATCATCATCAATTTTAAATAAATCAATCGGAGGTAATTATACCTCACGTTGTCGACAATCGGCGACGGTTAGGGTTCCGTCGCGTGTCTCGGGACTCAAATTCGGCGCTCATCGGTGTTCGAAGCTTGATCGGGCTCAACTGGGTGAGCCCCGCGGAAGATCCGGTGAATTCCAGTGAATTCCAGAAATTTCAATTTTCCGGCGGTTTCCGGCAGCTACTGGCGGTTTTCCGAGCGGCTTCCGGTGGTTTTCCGGCGACAATTGCCGGCGGCGTCTACTGGCCGAAAAGTGGTCGTGTTGGGTACCCTCGGAACCGGCTCGGCAAGCCCGACTCATCTACGAGGTCGACGCGGCCAACGGAGGTGGCGGCTCACCGGAAAATAGCTAAAACAAGGCCGGCGGCGATGGGTCGCTAGATCCTGCCGGCGAGGGCGGCGATGGCCTCCGCTCCGGTCGGGGAAGGCTGCTAGGGGGTCGAAGGTGCTGAGGCGACCGACTGATCGTGGCGACGATGGTCGCCGGCGGCGGAATCGGCGACGCGACCGAAATGTAGCCGCGGCACTAGGCGAGGCGATTCCGGCGTCACGACGGCCTGGCAGCGGCCGGGGCTGGTCGGGGCGGCACGTCAACGTCGTGGCGGAGCTAGGGGGGACGATCGGCGGCCGGGCGGGCGTCCACGGCAGCGACGGTGACGCGCACAGTGGCGGCGCGTCGAGGTAAGGGTCGGGGGAGAAAAGAAGGGCGCGGGGGGTGTGTGGTGGCAAAGTCGTAAATATTACTTGACTCGTCTCCGACTCGAGTCAAAATAATATGTAAGTCGTAAAAAAATTCCAAAAAATATGGGAAAAATCCCATAAAATTAAACACACCAAAAAAAATCATAATGATATGCTCTAGAACTATCAACCCACCCAAAATGCCCGTAACACGTCCTAACGCGGTAAACAGCCTAAAACTAATTCTACGATCCATTATATATCATAATAAAAAAATAAACTGCATACTCTCATATATTCTGATAACTCATTCTTTCCTGCTGTGTTCATGACGTTATCATCATATACTTGGGTACACATGACCCTCATGGTTCATACACGAGACCGGCGTCGGCTCAGTACACGTGTTCTGAAACTGACTCGACTAAAAAATAACGGTCGAACCGATCGGTTCTGAATATAAAACCCTGACTCGAATTGTGGGTTTTACACCAGTAATGCCAATTAGACTTACCCTTAAAGGTAACCATCTTAACATGTTTCTCGTCTTTAATCTTATATATGTTTTTATTTCATCTTGAGAAGAAATATTTTCTGGGTTGTTATCGCTAGAGCGCTATTTCCCAACAAGTGGTATTTGAGCTTTAGTTCGTGAAGCTATGGTTCATGGCTTGTGGGGACTTGTATTTTTTTTCAAGATATCTATTAGACAGTGCTAGCAAAGGTGTTTCTTCTATACGAGCATGAGAGATGTGCTAGAAGTTCTAATCAGAGGAGAAAGAGAACATTAAACATGAGTTAGGAGGGGAGATGTGTTAAAATATTTCCCTCATCATGTGATGGTAGTCGATAGGCGGCCAATAATGGTGCATCAAGTTTGACGAGTATTCGACAACATTGTAAAGTGGAAGCTTTTTTCAAAGCGTTTCTCATGGGTGGGAAGGGGAGAATTATAGGAAATATTCCCTCCCATGAGAAAATATTCAATCACATGAGAAGTAATGAAGACATGAAGATAATCTAAGAGGTACGAAAAATTCGATGAGAATTTGTGAAATACGAGAAGAGACTTATTAGTAAGGAATCCAATCCAATGCTCAGGAAGTAGTGTTTGGTGTTGGCTGTTCATTTCCAAGAGGTGTTCCATATCTCTAATCTATAAATATGTGATTGGATATATATATTAGATGTGTTTTCCCTTGGGGAAGTTCCATGAAGTGTTCTTTTTAGGGGAGACATAAGAGGTTGGACATCTAGACAGGGTCACCATTGGTGGTGCATGTGGGAGAAGAAAGAAAAATTATTCGTTGTGAGGAGAAGATATGACTTCGGGTTTTTCGATATGATCAACAATGGTTAATTTCTTTTTTTATACCTTTTGTCTATGGTTTGTAATTAGGAGTAGCATTACTCATTAGGGTGGAGTTTTTCACACTTGGTAGTGTTTTCTACTTTTATTGGGGTGAAGTTTTCGCATGTATTGGGGAGTGGTTTCACTCATTAAAGAATAGTTTTACTAATTTTATGTATTTGGTTGTAGTTTTCTTTCAATTTGAAAAGTTTCCACTTTTGTTTTGTGTGTCATATATCTTTTATCCTCTATTGGTTTGTCTTGTCAAAACACACATTATGGAGTTTTGGGATTTTTGTGTGTTAAAATCCCAACATGGATAGTAGTGACTAAGCTTTGCCATGGCCGTCGATGGCTATGCTGGGGCTGGCCATGGACCATTGGTAGCCTCACCATTGCCACAGCACGTAGCCGTGCCTACACTTTGCCACCGCACCTGGTGACAATCACAAATTTGTCTCCGTCACAAGTGCCATGGTGTCACCGTGGCTGTTTCCCGTGGCAAAATTCGGTTAACCATAAGAAAATGGTCAATTGACATAGCACATACCCTTGACAATTGGTCATTTTTTTACCAGAGAGGTTTGTCCTCTACATCATTAATCCCTTGGAGATCTTCATGGGAAGCAAGGTTCCCACCTTTTGATGACTTGATCCCACTTTCGATTAGATCATTTGAGAAATAGTATGTTGTTTCATAGTATATTACAGCCTAATACCAAAACTCATTTGTACATAATCTAGGTTGAACTATTGAGGTATGGTAAGATGGTAGAATTTGGTTTGTTTCAGTCTTATAACAATTCCAAGAATTTCTCAGAGACATACTTAGACCTTGATCAGCAAAACTACTGTGTACAGGGTACACGCCACCATAAAATACTACATTAGTGTATTCAAAATCCAATATTTGGCCTACAAGTATGGTCCAAAAGGTAACAACTTATCCAACTAGCAAAAGGTCTCAAAGTCCCGAGTCACATTGGGCCAAGGTTTGTAAGACTTAAACCCTAAACCTTAAACCATAATAAATTAATCATTAAAAAAAATTTTAATGACTCCTATCCCAAACGGTACAACTTACTTTGGCATGTCTATTTTTCATGGATGGCAAAATATTAAATGGTTATAGTTTCTTATAAAGAAATTGAGACAAAAATTTCATGTTAGAAACAACACAATGTTTCAGCTATTGAAAGAATTTGTGTTAGTCAATAGGTAATTAATATTGTGGCAAACTACTTCATGAACAATCATTTCTTGCTAAAACAGACTATCAAACACATTAATCCTCACAAAAGAAAAGTTGTTGATAAGTTTGTTTGCCCTACTTATCTTTAAGTTGATGAAACTATTGTTCACATCTTTCAAGATTGCTCAGTCACTAAGGCTGTTTGATTGTCACTATTTAGCATAAGATCTTAAAAGAATAAACATTACCACTACCAAGGATTGACTCAAATTCCTTGTTTCAATGAATCAATACAAAGTCCTAGAAAACCAAGCATACGAATTTGTTCTCCATTGCTTGATTATGGTTGAAAGACGAAATCATATCATTCATAATTTGAAGCACTTTGAACGTAATGCTATTATTCAGCACGATGATTTTTGTTTTGATGCTACTCTTAGTGTTGTAGTGGTGCTCATCTGGTGATTCAAGAAGAGCTTTATTCAGTTCAAACTCGGCTAGTTTGATTTTACGTTTGAGTCTAACTAATGAGTCATAGAGTAAATTCGAGTTCGAGTTAGCTTGATTCGATTTATTGATGTTATTTTTTTTGTATAATTCATACCAAAATTTAATTTATAATAAAAATATCTCAACTTTAATATAATTATACATAAAAGATTATTAAACTATGCATAAATTCATTTAAATTTGATATCATATAATGATAGTCTGTAATTTGATTTCATGTGTCTACAAAATTTAAGATAAATATAGTGAAAAAATTTATCTTAATATAAAGTATCAAACTTTAAATCGAGCCGAATTAAACGAGTACGAGTCCAGACCTAACTCGTTTAATATCGAGTTAGAAATCTTGAACGTTGATCTCTGGTATATCATTTGTAGGGATTGTCATGGTATTGTTTCTCTTGTGGCCTCTGAAGTCTGAATCGAAACAAACTCTTTCGTTCTCGGTCCATGATATTTTTGATAGTGTGTTACCTGTGTAAATCACATCGGGCCCTTTCTTTCTCCACCCTTTTCATTCCAACCCCTGTCCTCCTCCCAGCCTTTCCCCTCCCACAACTCCCATCCATTTGCATCTATTGCATCCACTCACATCTTTCTTTCTTATAAGTCTACCTGCTAAGCTATCGAAAAAAAGAAGAAGAAGAAGAAAATTGATATAAAAATAAAAATGGTTGGAGACCGAGCCGGAGCAGCTCAACTTTATGAACATGATTCATGAAGCGGGAGGCCCACAGACAAATCAACGACCAGGATCCACCCAAAATCGCCGGCCCCGCAATCCGGCGGGAAATTTTCGCCGCTACATTGGAGACTTGGCGGGAAAATCAGCCCACCAAAACATTCCTAAACACGGGCCCCACTCCCCAAAAAAGCCCCTTTTCCAGATTCCACCCTTACAAAGACACCCCTCATTTCCCACAAATTACAAGGGCTTCTATAAAACGCCCCCTCGCCACCGCCGGCCGCCCCACCATTCCAGCCGCCGCCCCGCCGCCGCCGTCGCCGCCGCCGGGGAGTTGCCGGCGACGATCTCGTCCGCTCCGATCTGCGCTGCAGCCCCTCCGGCGAGGGTAGGGTTTCGATGGCGAAGAAGTGGTCGAACTCCGACGAGTCGTACGAGGCCCGGTCGAGCGGGTCGACGGACTCGGAGGAGGAGGCGAAGAACGCGGAGATCGAGCAGGAGGACGAGGAGGAGCTCGAGGCGGTGGGGAAGGCGGTGGCGGACGACGGCCCCGGGCAGGATTCGTCGAGCACGGAGGACGACGGCGGCGCCGAGTTGGGCGGGAACGAGGATGACGACGACGACGACGACGACGATGTGAGATGACAAATTTTTGTTTTTCAGATTTTTGGTTTTGTTGTATGGATTGGGAGATGTTGTTTGGTGTCTTTTGTTCAAAGTATAAGCCTTTATTGTTTTTGTGTTGAAATGTTGGTATTCAATGTTTGTAGGCTGAAGAATTGGAGTTTGTTTGCCCATTTAGGGTTCTTAGATACAAGCTTTTTGGCATAGATTTATATTGACAGTAGGGTATTTTCCATCATGGCATGGCATGGGATTTGCAGGATGGGGTAGCATTGCATTTTGGGAAAGCTAAACTAAAGAGGCATGCTCCTCTTTGCCTTGATTCTATTAAGTGGTTTATTGGTTGAAGGATCGGAACTTATGTGCCAATTTAGGGTTTTTAGATACTGCATTTTGGCAATCTAGAGTGAAAAGTATTACACCTCCATGCCTACAATGCATTGAGTTGTTTGGTAGTTTACTTGACTGTGATACTGATAGTTGTTCATGATTGGGTGTTTGTTGTTTGTGTGTATGGAAATGATATCGATTTTGAAAGTTCACAATGCAGTTAGATGGGTCTCAGCATACATTGACGGTGGGAAATTATCCTTTTTCTGCTTCTGTGTGTTTTATTTTGGGTGTTAGCTTTTGTATGATCAAGAACATGAATAGATAATGTAAGTACTGTGTCCACTGGGTTTGTTGACTTAGAATAGAAATGTGTTGAGTGATGAGAACCTGATAATGAAAATAAATGAATAAAAGCAGGTGTGGTTATATTGGTCTTTTTAGTCTGGTCATGGCTCACTGTTTTATTCATGTTCAAGCTGTTGCTAATCATTTATTTGCCTTTCATGCCTTCTATTGTTTTTCCCCCTTCTTTTGAAAACTTTCATTCTCTTTTTGCTTTCTCATTTATGGGTGTTGAATTTTCTATGATGCACACTTATCAGAAAGGCAACGTGGCTGCAAATTCAGAAATTGGCAAACGCGAAAGAGCTAGGCTGAGAGAGATGCAAAGGCTGAAGAAACAAAAGATTCAAGAGATATTAGTCACACAGAATGCTTCAATTGATGCTGATATGGTGCGTGAGTGGCCTGGATTATTTGAGCATATGACCTGTTTTTTAATAATATATAAAATTTACTGTTTGCCTTTTTTTACTGAACTATCAGAACAACAAAGGGAAGGGCCGCCTAAAGTATCTGCTTCAGCAAACTGAAATATTTGCCCATTTTGCTAAAGGTTCTCAAGCGGAGGAGAAGAAACCCAAGGAAAGGTAATGGTTGCAACTATATGATAGTTATCTCTCATTTCATTTTGCACCCGCGCCCTACAGCTATTAGAACTTGTTAAGGAGCATGGATCAAATACTTAATAGCTAGTTGAATTAGTTCATCGAACAATTATTATTGAAATTTTGGTTGTTTTTTATTAAAACAAGTAATCTTTTTGTTTTCTGCTTCACTAAATTTAACTACACTGTTTTAGAAGTTAAAGAAGA
This sequence comes from Piper betle, assembly GCA_033002965.1. Lineage (NCBI taxonomy): Eukaryota > Viridiplantae > Streptophyta > Magnoliopsida > Piperales > Piperaceae > Piper > Piper betle. Next base: position 163,529 of record JAURVB010013507.1, on the reverse strand, counting down.
AAATTTAGTTCTTTTATGTCACAAAGTTGATTCATTGGGTCAGTGACTCTTCAGTGCAACTCTTGTTATCCTAGATTTTCTGTTCCATTTAGTTTTGGATTGACATTAGATTACAGATATACTTAAAGGTGTAGTATTGTGTTTCAGTGATGGCATAAAAGTTGTACTTACTCATTATACATATCAAGTCAATCTAAGAGTTGAAGTTATTAATTGAATTGTTTAAATTTATATTTTTGAAGGGGCCGTCACGCATCAAAGATAACTGAAGAGGAGGAAGATGAAGAATATTTGAAGGAAGAAGAAGATGGAACGGTTAGCACGCGCTTATTGACGCAGCCAGCATGTGAGTATTGCCTGATTTTGTTAGTTTTATCATTAAAATTGCCAAGCACTCTTTATCTGATTGAACTCAAGTTGGTTTATTACAATTTTTTGTGAAGGCTGTAGTTAGGTGTGGTTTGTTAAAAGAATTGTCCCTTCAAGTGTCCAGACAACTAGTTTGATGACATAGAAGTTTTGTTTTTTCTTTGTACCCTTGGTTCTACCACATAATAATGTGCTTAACAAAAAATTTGTTTGTTCTGTTTTAACATTCTTATCCATATGTTGAACTTCTTTTATTGGTTAAAGTTTGACTTTGGGCTTGTTTTATTGGTAGGTATTCAAGGGAAAATGAGAGATTATCAGCTAGCAGGTCTGAATTGGCTGATCCGGCTTTATGAGAATGGAATTAATGGAATTCTGGCTGATGAGATGGTTTGGTTTTTAACTACAGTTTATGCTTTGATGATAATGCTGATATTCAACAAGGATTTTTGTTACCTGAATTATTGTTATAATTTGGTTGTGATTGTTTCTTAGGGCCTAGGAAAGACCTTGCAAACGATCTCCCTATTGGGTTACTTACACGAGTTTAGAGGGATTACTGGACCCCATATGGTTGTAGCACCAAAATCTACTCTTGGCAATTGGATGAGAGAAATTCGGAGGTTCTGTCCAATTCTGCAAGCTGTGAAATTTCTTGGCAATCCCGATGAAAGGGTATATTCCTTTTCCCCCTCTTTCTTTTTTTTTTCTTTTTCTTTTGTAAGGTTGTTTTCCTCTTTATTAGAACAACCTACTTGTTGTGGAACATTATAACCAAGAGTGAGGCTTCTTGCAGAAGCATATAAAGGAGAATCTTTTGGTAGCTGGAAAATTTGATGTATGTGTGACTAGCTTTGAAATGGCCATCAAGGAAAAGACTGCCTTGCGCCGTTTCAGTTGGCGTTATGTTATTATTGATGAGGCACATCGGATAAAAAATGAAAATTCTCTTCTTTCGAAAACAATGCGCCTTTACAACACCAACTATCGCCTTCTCATCACTGGAACTCCTCTTCAGGTAATAAACTGTTTTTCTTAGTGAGATTCAATCTTAGTTTGAGTAAGAGTTAGCAGTAACATCTACATCTGCGATCTGCACCTGTCATTGGAAATATTGCAATTGCAGAACAATCTCCATGAGTTGTGGGCACTTTTGAATTTCTTGTTGCCAGAAATATTTAGTTCTGCTGAGACATTTGATGAATGGTTTCAAATATCTGGAGAAAATGACCAGCAAGAAGTTGTTCAACAACTTCATAAGGTAATTATATTTGCTTTGTTTTAATCATCATGATGAACCACTAACATTGTGGATATTGCAAAATTTGACCGAACATAATTTGTGTTCATTTAGGTATTGAGGCCATTTCTTCTTCGAAGATTGAAATCTGATGTGGAAAAAGGCTTACCTCCAAAAAAAGAAACAATACTCAAAGTGGGGATGTCCCAGATGCAAAAGCATTATTATCGGGCTTTGCTTCAGAAGGATTTGGAGGTTGTGAATGCTGGTGGGGAAAGAAAACGATTATTAAATATTGCCATGCAGCTACGGAAGTGTTGTAACCATCCTTATCTCTTCCAAGGTGCCGAACCTGGGCCACCTTATACAACGGGAGATCATCTTATTACTAATTCGGGTATGATATACACAAAATAGTGATTGCATGGATTTTATGTTTGATATTGTCTATTTTTAAGCCTAGTGATTCACATATGTATTTGCAGGAAAAATGGTCCTCCTGGATAAGTTATTACCAAAGCTGAAAGATAGAGATTCTAGAGTCTTAATATTTTCACAGGTACTATAATCTGACATGACTGGTCTTTAAACAGCTTGTCCTTGCTGCTGTTCCCATCTCATAAACTTGCAATACTTGTCTGTCTAATTTCAGATGACTAGATTGCTGGATATTCTTGAAGACTATTTAATGTTCCGGAATTACCAATACTGTCGTATTGATGGAAATACTGGTGGTGAGGACCGGGATGCTGCCATTGAATCGTTTAATCTACCAGGAAGTGAAAAATTTATTTTTCTACTTTCAACAAGAGCAGGAGGTTTAGGTATCAATCTTGCCACTGCTGATGTCGTCATCCTTTATGACAGTGACTGGTAAGTGGCTTTTGTTAGATTGGTAGTATATTATAGGTATACAATTTTCTCAATAATTTCCATTAAATTCAGGAATCCCCAAATGGATTTGCAAGCTCAAGATCGGGCACATAGAATTGGTCAGAAGAAGGAAGTTCAAGTCTTCCGTTTCTGTACAGAGGTTTACTACTTTAAGTTATTACTTCTGTGAAATGGATTATACATTTTTTTAACATTCAAGTAATCTCCTTTAATTCTATCTTCAGTATACTATTGAGGAAAAAGTGATAGAGAGAGCTTATAAGAAACTTGCTCTTGATGCTCTGGTGATTCAACAGGGTCGCTTGGCTGAGCAGAAAAGTGAGAATTCTGCCCAAAATTTTGATTATTTGCTTTTCATGTCCATGTTAATAGCATGATGATACTGACAAGGCAGTTTCGTAAATTCAGCTGTTAACAAAGATGAGCTTCTCCAAATGGTGAGGTTTGGTGCGGAAATGGTCTTTAGCTCCAAGGACAGCACAATTACAGATGAAGATATTGATAGGATTATTGCAAAAGGAGAAGAGGCAACTGCAGAACTTGATGCTAAGATGAAGAAGTTTACAGAAGATGCAATCAAATTCAAGATGGATGACAGTAAGTATCACCCTTTGCTGATCTAAAGTTTGTAGATTGTCTTTCGTCAAGCACGCTCTCAGTTTCTAGTAATTACCTGTTATATCTTCTTTGCAGATGCAGAATTGTATGATTTTGATGATGATAAGGTTAATGCTTGCCACTCCTATTTATTTCTTAATAATTGATAACTATAGTTATTATTTTCTGCTGCTATTGAGCAAACAATTTGTAGCTTCTTTCTGCTTATTAATTTCTACTTCAATGAAATGAAGGATGAGAACAAATTTGATTTCAAGAAAATCGTGAGTGAAAAGTGGATTGAACCTCCAAGAAGGGAACGCAAGCGCAAGTAAGTTATCTCCAATTAGTTTTCTGGCATGACACAAATAAGGGTTCTTGTGACTGTATTTTAGCATGGGTTTAATTTTGTACTGGATTTGCCTTAGCTACTCAGAGTCTGAATATTTCAAACAAGCAATGCGTCAAGGGGGACCTGCAAAACCTAGAGAGCCTCGAATCCCTCGTATGCCCCAGCTGTAAGTAATTTTGCCTATAGGAAGACGATCCATTATTATTACAAACATTTATTCATGTTGGTTTTGATTGTATGCATGCCTTTACAGTCATGACTTTCAGTTTTTTAACACCCAGAGGTTGAATGAGTTGTATGAAAAGGAAGTACGCTTCTTGATGGTGAGTAATTTTGCACTAGCACTATCTATGTGTGCTTGTGTGATAGTAGTTCAATCTTTATTTCGTAATAATATTTATTTGTTTGATGCATCATGGTACTGACTGTTGCTACCTTGTCTCTTTTATGTTCAGCAAACACATCAAAAAAATCAATTGAAGGACACAATAGGAGCAGATACAGATGAAAATGAAGGTAGTGCACTTTCAATGGTTGATTTGTTAATGTTATTTTCCCAATATTTGAAGGTTTTAACCGAATGAAATTTTCATTGGTAGAATTAGGTGAGCCCTTGACTGCTGAGGAACAGGACGAGAAGGAGAAATTGCTGGAAGAAGTAAGAAACCATTTTGCTCACCTTATGAGTGTCTTTGCGGCATTTATGATGAGATTTACTGTTGGAAAGTGAAGCATGTTCTGTAGTAGGTTGTCACAGGGTGTTTGTACAATAGCTATCAAGTTGATTTGTTAAATTAACTTGATTGTGTTCAGGGCTTCTCGTTATGGACTAGAAGAGACTTCAACACTTTTATTCGAGCATGTGAGAAGTATGGTCGAAATGACATAAAAGGAATTGCATCTGAAATGGAAGGAAAAACCGAAGAAGAAGTAGAAAGATATGCGAAAGTTTTTAAAGAAAGATACAAGGAACTTAATGGTAAGTTCTCCCCACCAAGCATAGTGTATGAAAAATTTGGTGGTTAGTAAGTGTTAAAAGATTTTATTGTTTATTTATATTAACAATAGGGACAGTTTCTATTTACATGATGAATGTACTTAATACTTCTTGCTTCCTCTTCGAATACCAGATTATGACAGGATAATAAAGACTATTGAGAGGGGTGAAGCTAGGATTTCGCGTAAAGATGAGATAATGAAAGCAATTGGGAAAAAGTTGGATCGCTATAAGAACCCATGGTTAGAACTGAGAATTCAGTATGGACAAAACAAGGGGAAGCTCTACAATGAGGAATGTGACCGATTTATGGTGCGCTTTACCTTCATATTGATGAATGGTTTGTTTTGTAGTTTATAGTCTTTGTTTATATTAATTCGTGCTTTTTCTCACAGATATGCATGGTTCACAAACTTGGTTATGGTAATTGGGATGAATTGAAAGCAGCTTTTCGGACATCACCTTTATTTCGCTTTGACTGGTTTGTAAAATCCCGGACCACTCAAGAACTTGCAAGACGTTGTGACACTCTTATACGGTTGGTGGAGAGGAAAACCAGGAGTTTGATGAAAGGGAACGTCAAGCTCGAAAAGATAAAAAGCTTGCCAAGGTTTCTAGTGGTTACCTTTATTTGTACAGCTAAGCTTTATTAGGATGCACTTTCAATTAAAATGTTTGAATTTTGTAAACCTAGTAGAATGTGTTCTTCTGTTCTTTTATTGGCTTTCATTGATCTATTTGAGAAATTGACCTTTCGTTACTTTTCAGAGTATGGCTCCGTCAAAGCGAGGCATGTCAAAGCCACCTGCAGTTGAAACTGCCGCGTTGTCATCTTCAAAGAAACGGAGACAGTCAAGCATGGATGATTATCTAGGCTCGGTAAGTTATAGCTCTATATCGCTGACCTTGTTTGTTATATCCTCTACGTATATGTGGTAGCTCAATTGTTTGATACAACTGTAGGGTTATCTTTGAAAATGAGCTTTGTTTCTAATGCCTTGTGGCTGCTGTTGCTTTTTGGTGTGCTGACCTGAGCCTCCTCCATCTTCCTAAAATAATTGAATTTAAAGGTGTACAGTCTACCTAGAATTAAGCTTCACAAGAATTAGGTTATATGCGCTTTAAAATTTGCTATACTCCAGAAGACGTTTGTGTGGATCCTGAATGAACATCATTCTTGGTAGGTGATAATAGCATGGCTACTTCAATAATGACTTTCTCATAATGAACCTTATTTATTATCTTGTTGGTTACTTGAGCAAGCTGGCAGTTTATTAAAGTACTTTCCTTACAGCCTACTTAGAATTAAGCTTCACAAGAATTAGGTTATATGCGCTGTAAAAATTGCTATACTCCAAAAGACGTTTGTGTGGATCCTGAATGAAATTCAGTTCTGGTCTTATACATCATTCTTGGTAGGTGATAATAGCATGGTTACTTCAATAATGACTTTCTCATAATGAACCATATTTATAATCTTGTTGGTTACTTGAGCAAGCTGGCAGTTTATTAAAGTACTTCCCTATGTTAGTGCTATTGTCGTGTCGCCCAGAAAACCTAACATTCAGTTGAATAGGTTGAGACTTTATGACCTCTAATTTCTTTTTATTGTATTTTTTCTCTTTCTTTTTGAATGTTATGTTCTGCCGTATGCATATGATTGATGCTTTGTTCAATGTGTAAATTGAGCAAAAATGCATGTTTTGCATTTACAGGGACGCAGAAAGCGATAGGTAATTTGCTGAACAAAAATCATTTTGAACTCATCGGTTGGCTCGCCTTGCAGTCATTGTTAATCTAAGCCTTCAGCCTTCTCTATCAATCATACGGATACTTGGTAAACCCAGAGGTGTATGACATACTCTATGGTGTCATGTAAGTTACATTTCTGATGTTCTTGAAGACTCGGGCAATTTTTGCATGGGTTTTATTCATGCAAGCTCTCTATAGCTTAGAGAGCTTAATATACTAAAGATGTTATTAACTCACTAATTAAAGAAGGAAATCTTTACCCAGAAATGCATGACCTTTGATTGACATTGAGATCGAGTTCTTGGTGATATGATCGTCCTTCAGGAGACCTGTGTGATTCTTATTCTAGAGTACATATTTGGTGAAGTGATCTACAAATGGCAAAGCTAATTCTGCCCTAAACTTTGGAAAAGGGTGATAAAAATACTTAAAATCTTTCATCGTGGATGCTTGGAAAAGAGTGGTATGAAACACATTTTTTGGTGTTTGGTTGTGTTATTTGAGCCTGTTTGTTAAAAAAATGTAAAATTGTTAATGGTAACGGTTAATAAAACGTGTTTGTTTGATATAACGTTGGAAAAATATATCAAGTGTTGGTGAATTTTCGAAAAATTTTTACAAAGCGTAATAAAATTAAATAGCTTTTTTCAAGTGTGGTTACTGGCGAGATCGGTTGTAAAAATTGTGACATTTGGTTGAGATTTTATATAAAATTTTTTAACGTCCCAACTCAATGGGAGCATAAATATGATTTTTATAGCAATGTAAAAGTTGGGTCTTAGCCAAAGTACACATTTGATTGTCCCAAGAAAATGCTTTGAATGTTTGGACAAAGTAAGGTTGCATCTACATCAGAATTTTATTAAACAGTGTTGAGATTACTCCAATGCTTCACTCTAGAGATTCAAGGAAGTGGGCAAAGCTTGAATGTTTGGGTTCCCATCCTATCTTGGCTCGAGTTTTCGAGTTATTTAGCTGCTTACCAAGGGGATCATCTGTGCCTGCGCATCGAGCCATGAAATTTTGTTTAACTCGGCCAATTCCATGCTCCTAAAATTTTTCAAATTTTCATGGATGACAATGATAAAGAACCTACCTGTAAAACCCTCAAACTTCTTGCTGAACTTCCCACTTCTGTTCACGCAGTCCATTATTTCCTGTCTGGAAAAATGCAAAAAAATTTATAACGGAAATTGTGGAGACGAAATGTTGAATGTTTGCTAAGTTTCTGTTTAAGAATGTGCATTTAACTTAACATCGAGCTCCATAGATAACTCTAAGACAAGGTCTTCACATAGCCATAACAAATGTGCAGACCAATGCAAAGGAAGTCACAGACAGACAGAGTAAGCTCTGACATACTTCGACGATCATCGACGACCTTTGTCATTGTTTGCAAATGGCTGACCTCAAAACTATTGAGGCAGTTAAGTTCAAAGTGGCAATTGAAAGTGATGTAGGATCATTGTCACTAGAGAGAAGAATGTACGGATGTAAGCCGTACTAAGCATATGCAGAGACAAATATAGATGAGATAAAGAAAAGAGGAGGCAACCTTGAGAGAGGATGATTGTCACAACCCAGAAAAATCTGTCCTCGAACCTTCATTTTAAGAATTGCAACTGAAAGTGATGCAGCATCCTGTTGAACAAGTGCAGAAAGATAAAGATTCATGCAAGAAAATCATCAAACATGTCTCTTGAAAGGAAAAGTTCTAGGGCAGCATGAGCTATTGCGAGGGGGAAAAAACTTCACAAAGCACCTCGTAGTGAATTAGATTAAGGATGTGATCTGGGCGAGCTTCAACTTTTCCTTTCTCCAGACAATATTTGTGTGCACCTCTATCTACCTCGTAAAATTGTCAAGCAAAAGCTGTGTGGCAATGTGAATCAAGTAGGCAAACTTGACTCAAAATACTTTGGGGTTTTCGAATGTTACTATACAATATATAATCAACAAAAGAACTACTAGCATTATAATCATAAATTGTTGAAACTATTAAGAAACTAATGCTAAAATTTGATACAAGTATATTGAAACAAGTGCAAGGATATATAAAGCCCTGCCAACCTAAGGACACAACCGCCAGCTTCCAAAGCTGCCTCTTCTGCTTTGAGAAGCACATCAGTCCTGGGGCTTCTACCTAGGGGCACTATTGGTGAGTCCTGCAGAGACACTCTGAAATCATAATTTACACAACAGAAAGTTAAGAATTAAGCATCATTACTTTATAGCTAGATTGCATTGCCCAAAGTGCTGTTTTTGCTTTCTAATGACTTGTAATTTACTGAGAGATGCGGCCAATGATAATTCAGATAGAATTATATGTTAAAACTAGTCAAGGGGTAGAATTAAAAGGTCACATTCCAGCAATTTGTTTGTAGTTTAAAAAATTTACCATTAAAAAACTTGGTGTAGCTTTCATTTTGATTATAGACATACAGGTATGAGTCCAACTTGAAATGTTGGTATAATTTAAAGTTCAAAATCCAAGAATCCATTAAGTTTCTCACAGGAAAATTCGGACTTCATGAACGGTACTGCCAATAACTGAAGCAACAGAAATTGCACCAGCTACAATGTTGAGATTGATATAATTTACCCATAACTTGCATTGAAATTGAAAAATATTACAGCATACATCCATATACTTCTATCCACATATTAAAAGAGAAACACAGCATGATTTTATAATTGAATACTATCACATAGGGTCATCATAACTGCAAGTTATAAAGGAAGAAGTATAATCTTAGCTACCGACACAACACTCTTTATATTAAAAGCAACACCTCATCGCATAAACCATTGTTGTTGCAATCATAGACAGCAGTGCTTGATGTAAACAAGAAAGAACCATCACCCCTCCAACGTAAAGCAGCCTGCCTGTATACAAGTTCACCATTTAAAAAATCAATTTGAGTGGAAGAGAAACTCTTACAAATTATGAAAAGGTGATACATATTGAAATAAGCAAGAAACTGAATCTGCCAAATGAAATTTTTACATAGCCCATGTCGTTGCTCTTCAACTTATTCCCATGAGATGGAGCTATCAATGACGTAAGGAATCAATATAGCATCGCAAATATTACACATATATAGTCTTATATCTTGAGTAAGCAAGTACTGACTACTACTTCTCCAAGACAGGAAGATCAGAAACAGTATCTTCACACCAAATTGATTTTTATAGTATGCAATAAGAACGTCAGCTACCTGCTGATAAATTAGTAGCGTAAAGAAATTGATAAGGGTGTTTTTTAACTGTCAAAAACTGAAAACAAAAAGTAAGAGCATAACCAATGCCATGGCTTTATTGTTTTATATTGACTATTCTGCTGACCTGACATCTCCAGGGTAATCAGGGGTGCGAGATGGTGGAGCACAATATATGACATATGGAAATTGTTGTGTTCCTGTTGAACCCTTTAAGCAGGGTTTTAATCCCAACTTCAGCAATTCATCATGGTGGTCTGTCGTCAATGTCTCTCCAATAATTTGGGAATCTGGGTGATCCTGGTTTGTGGGAAACTTGATTGTTCAGCATACCAGAAAAGTTCATACACCAGCTAAATAAATTCAAATAAACAATTTGTAGTTTCCTAGAAGTGGTAAATAATATAAGATCGACTAATGACTAGAAGAGAGAGGGATCACTTGCCAGATAAAGAGTTAAAGCAAACCAATTGTCATTGTTATAAGCTTTGTATTGAAATGTTAAAGATGACCGTAGTAATTCTCAGTAAGCAGTCATCTCATGATCCCCGAGCCATTGGCCTCAATCTCAAAATCCCAAAAGCTTCCAACAAACAGGACATCAGTGGGACTTTGTGACTTCTACATCGTTTTGGATCATATTATATACATGTGAAAGCATTCGATCACTGAAATAATATTCATCCATGCCCCCAACCCTATCCTTTTTCGGATAACAATAAAAAACAAGATTTAAGAACATCACTTTTTTGAGGTTAATTCCAAAAACAAGTGCCAGACAATTGTTTCATGAGCCAACAATAGCAAAACCAAAAGTTATGAAATCCAAAAAAACGAAAGGTTTATAACTTGTTACTTATGGCAAGTTTCAAAAACTGGAGCGAGATATACATTATCTCAAATGCAGAACATCATTAGCCAACAATACCAAATTCGAATTATCAAGCATATACCATCCGCCATTGCTCTGCCACAATGCTGCCCAATGCACCAGGTCCAACGATCAAGAGGTCATGCTCCCCAACGAAGCCAGAAGCAGCCCATTTCCCCCTGCACAACCACACACATCACCCCCAAAACAAAACAAAAAAAACCAATAATTGGTCGCAATTTCTTCGACCCACTATCACACAAATGATCAAAACCAAGACTACACTGCAACCTGGGCATATCCAATCCAATTCGAGAAAAACCAAGAAACCATATTTATATATGGGAAAAGTTTATAAGAGCCATGCCTCATCCAACCGGCTCTCTTTATATATTATATATATATATATAGATATATGCATGCATGCATGATGTTTTTGTCACGAGAAAGAGTGTCCAGAGGGTTGGTCAGTACTGACCGGAGGAGGGAGTGGGATACGCCATGGATGAAGGTGAGGAGTGGAGAAGTGGAAAGACGGGAGAGGATAGGAAGAACAGCAGACCATGTCCTGAATGGTGGGAAGTCAGACAAGTCAAGAACGTTATGTCGGCTTCCTTTTTATCGTTATCTCGATCCTGGCCGCGGGATGAATGTGATAACCAAGTGTTACGAATATGGCGCTCGTGACTAATGTCTAATTTTGAGGTCGTATACTGTTAGAGGTCGAATTGGGTGGAGCTATATCTTAAAATGATAAATAAAATATTGCAATTTTTATTTTTAACAAAATATCCGATCTCTTTAAAATTTCATACTAAATAATTGATTACCGATTAAAATGGTACAAAAATTTAAATCGTATTGGATTTATAGACTATATGCGATATATCAGATATGACTGGTGGTACGATACAGTATTTAAAACATGAATGTAAGGGCCCTGCCGGTTTAATATTTTACGCACCATTTGTAGTAATTATTTAGTAAAATAAAAATAATTAATTTTTTAAATTTTTTACACAAAAATGTACAAATTTAATTGCACGTAAAGACAAAAGTTATCATTTTACAGATTTGGTATTGAAGTAACCGCTGCTAGTCTTTTAAGGTAAAATAATGGTTTTTTGGATTTTTTGAAATTAAATAGCATTATTATTATATATAATTAAGATTGCCTATTTTTGGATACCCTTCTAAATCCTTTTTAATTTAGCATAAATATATAGTGCAAGTGGCATGAAAGTTACAATTTTTTTATTAGATGCTTCGGCTCAAGTCAAAATTTTGCAATTATTAAGTGTTTATCGTCGAACAAAATAGTCAAAAAATGATAGTAGGGGAAAATTCATTCAATGGTTAAGAGTTTGGTAATGATAAATAGTGCAAAATTGGTGAATGATAATGATAAATGCCTTGGGCAACGAAGGCAAGAAAACCTTAACTTCAACGTTTTCAACCTTAATGACACTGCACCTAACCTCAATACGCTAACCCCAAGCATTATCTATATTAGGTGGGTTTGAGCTTGTTAGTAGGTGAGAGCACACATAACTTGCATTAAAAATATAAATTTAGGAATCAATAAAGGAATTGAATCGAGTAGAGTCCTTTAAGTTGAGTGTTGCTTATCCTAAGCTCGATGTATATGTCTTTTAAGTTTGAGCAATTTGAGTTTGAGTTGAGCTTATAGGTTGTCAATCTGATTTAAATTTGAGTCGAGTTTGAGCTAATTAGTTTGCATTTTTTTATATTACCCTTTAGCATGCTATATATGATAACATTTTGTCACCTAACTAATATATAGGGGGTAATCATCTAGTAAGTCAAACCAAGTTTTTCTAAACCCTAGTCTAGCTCAATTATCTTTGATTTTGAGTTGTTCTTAATCTAATTCAACCTTGAACTAGCTTAATTTGTATTTGTTTATATTTTCCTTTAGTATAATTTATCAAATATTTGCTTTTAAGACCTAAGATATCCTAATTTGTCATAATATTGTGAATGAAATAACATAATCATTCCTTAAATTTCTATATTCTTACTTTAAATTGTCATAACAAGGTTCTATAGTTTATTATTTTAATTTTATTTTGGAAATAAAATTGATATAATTAGTGTCTAATTTTCAATTTTTAGACAAAATATTGAGCTTATTATGATTGGAGACCACCTCATTTGAATACGAGTCAAACAACCAAACAAGACTTTATCAAGTAGATGGTACAATTTGAGGGACAACCTACTAGTCGAAAGGTTTGGAGCTAAACTCATACTTCTTCTTCTTCCTCGGGATATCGAAAAGGTGTCGGAGACATGGGCTATAAATTAACATCTATGTGATTGATTACAAATAGTAAAATTTTTTGGTCAAAAATTAAAATGAACCTTCACATTATCTCTATATGAAATCCACTTAACCGATCTCCTTTTGCTAATTAAAATGAAAGAACCGAGATGTTCGTCGGACTTCCAAAATGAGCCTTCACACTATATCTCTATATGAGCATTAAACAGCACAATTCACATAACAAAGTCCACATTAGGTAAATGCAGGGAAATGCATGTCATCAGAAAAAGAAAGTACAAAGGAATGAAACCACAAAGAAACCCTAGACAGTTTGTGACATGAAGACTAATCTCTGGCCTTGAAGGGGATGGCTCTGATCACCCTCTGGTGGTCGTTGTAGCAGCAAGAGCAGCTCCAATGAAGGGTCAAACCCAGAACAGCCTCTGTAGATAGAAAAGAAAATAAGAATGTACATTAGATTAGACATACCTCCGATTGAAATTAGTACAAAAATGGCAGGAGAAAAGTTATTTATTTTACCATGCCATCCCATGCTTTTTCATTGTTCTACATGACAGCAGCTCCAAGAGACCTGGCAGGGTTGATGCCACTTCCTGTGATGCGAATGGTAGCAAGGCAGACAAGTAAAACAGCAAATCCAATAGGAAAGGGAGCGAGGGTCTGTTTGATCCATGGACCCTTGATGGGCAGCAAAATAGTGGAGAAGAGAATTATAAGTGGGATGTCTGAGCCAGCTTGCGCGAATCTATCAGATGTTACGGCCTACGGGGTAAATGTTACTTGGATCAGCGGCTTGAAGCTCATGTTTCATAGTTGTTTCTATTCATTACAATACATAAGCAACTGCACGTTGCATTCAATCATAGATGGCTGAGAAGTCGAAGACCTTAAAGGTTTTCGGCGAAAACATCTAAATATCCAAACTGTAGCAAGCCATTTAGAGAATGGGGACTTCTGTAGAAAATACCCTTTGAAGAACTCGTATGAAGCGTGCACCTTGGAAACATACATAACCAACCTCCGCTAAAATGTTTTCCTCGTCAGGGAAAAGCTGCCTATTAACAGTTATTAACCAAAATAAGCTTAACCTACCGAATTGCATCAAATCAGACCAAATGTTCAGAGACAGTTTACAATGCATCAAATCCACAATGCACTTACCTTCTTTAAAAGGCAAGGTTTAAGGCTATCAGAAACATGTAGATTAGCATCTGCACAAAGTTTTGTGTTCAGCTACTTGACACCTCATTGTAGACCTTTCAACAGTTCTCACTGTCTATGTATTACTCCAAAGGCAGCACATAACAAAAACAAATTGATACGTATTTCCAGTTTTACATTTAATCCTGCTTACTAAAGAATCACCTGGTCATGGCATTCTGTGTTCCTAAACTGGAAAGTCGACAATACCTATAGAGCTCCCTTAAGCCTTCATTCGTTGCTACTTCTGAAGAACTTGAAGAACACCCTTATATTGTAAATGGGATCCAGGAATCTGATTCATAAAAGTTTATGTACATGTCAGGTATAGATGAATAAAAATGGGTTGGCTAGATATCCTGACTGAACCAATCGGCGATGGGCACCAACTACCCTATCTGCCCTCCCTGAGTTTGTAACTTGGTCTTCACTACATCAAAAGGAGTCGTAAAAAATGCTGCAGTGCATACAGCAAGTCCTCCACAAATTAGCTGAAAAGAAAATTTCCAACGTTCTGAGTCTTGAGTTGAGTGAATGGCAGTTTGTGCTCAAATAACAAGTTACTCAAGATTATGCCTTTGATATTCCAAGAGCAGACATGGCAATAAGGCTTTCAAATGTAACTAAAAACATAAGAAGACACCTCTAGATCCATAAAGAAATTTTGCAGTCAGGTGTTCATTTGGGATATAAAAATGAAAAAAAATAATAACAACTGCGCGTTGAAACATGCGCAAGAAGAAAATGGCACCACCATCACATTTTTCTTCCACACAAGTTGTCAATCTCTCTAAACAGTTTAGTCAAATATAACGCTGATACCTGAATTTGAACATCTTGTCAAAGAATCTTTCATGAGCCGCCTTCTATACATACGAGTTACACTTCATAGCTTACATAAGTTACTATCTTTTATTTTTAACAATTCAGTGGATCCTAATTACGTAAATAAATAAATAATAAATTATAATAATTATTATGAATTTTACATTTAGTAACCTTTCATCTGAATCATCAAAATAATTATAATAGAACTTCAATTTTAAAATGTCTATTAACTTGTATATCTTTTAATTATTTAAAAAAAGGTGATAATGATACTAAAAAATGATAAAATTTTATCAACCTCATACTCAAACACTCTTACTTTTAATATATGTAAATTTTATTTTGTGAAAGCCACTAAAAATGTTTAAATTAAATATATAATTCATATAAGCTATACAAGGTGTAGATCATAGAAAATTTTCTCATCTTTCGTGAGTTATCACGATATCATCCACCGTTGTCTACCAAATATTTGGGTCAGGGGCGTTTTTAACTACCAAAACCCTCCTCCCACAACAACAGCCCATTTATCAAAAAAAAAAAAGAATCCCAAACAGAAAGTTGCCAAAAAACCAACTACATACAGACACAAATGATCATGTGCAACCAGAAATTTTAAGTTGATTAAGAAGCCACAAAAATGCCCATCCAAAGATCCTAATTAAATCACCCAACGCACATCGGAAACAAAAACAGCAGATGTGAATGATACTGAAAAACTTCAACAGACTCCTTTTTTCTTTTATTCAGATTGCGCCGCGAACGGGAAATAAAATGGCATATGACACCGTCACGCGAGAATGAGAAATTCGTCAGCGTAAAAAGGAGCCATAACTGGAAGGCGGCGCTCGCATTTGCAAAAGGAAGGCGGCGGTGAAGTGAGAACGGCGCCGGCCGGCAGTGGAAATGGTACCACAGAGAAGCATATGCATGAATAAATAGTAAATAGTAGAGGTGTTCAAAGTAAAACGAGGACATAGTGGCTCCAACTCAGCTCACCATTCCATTAGATTTTAGCTCCAAGCTTAAATTCCACTTTCTTTAACTTTATCCTTCAGGGTATGTACAGACGACCAGATCTTGCTAACCTAAACAATAGTTGACAGCCTCAAAAAATAATTTAAATGACTGGCGACATTGGCCATTAAAAAAATGTTTTTAATATTGTTGAAATTCTATAATAATTAATAATATGCTACTATTTCCCCCAATATTATGTATTTAATTTTTGAGTGGTCTTTTATCGTGTTTTCATTATTTTTTTGTAAATTAGATTGATTGAAAATTTTATTTAAATTTGATTAATTTAGATGCTATATTATATTAATAGGGCTGCAACCATGGATTTGGGCTGCTGGGATCTGGCCGCATGCCTTTGGGTAGCCAGGATCTATCCACCGAGACCTTGGGTGGCCGGATCCTGGCCACGCGGGCCTTTGAATTTTTTATATATGTATATATATGTGTGTGTTTAATTGAATTTATTTAATTTATTAAATAAGAATATTTTAGATAATTTATATTTCTCCTTCTTTTCTGATAATAATTTTTCCACCACCACATGATAATATAAAAAAATTTCTCCCGTTCACGGTAAAAAACTCAAAAAATTAAACAAAGATACACCTCATCATCCTCATTATCCACGTTCATTTTATATTGGGAGCTATACTTTATTTTTAGTAAGTTATATATAATGATATATATATATATATATATATATATTAAAAATAGAGTACGTAATTGAGTCTTCTATACACGAGCAACGTTACTAATTCCTTGCATGAATTACTTTAAATCAATGTCTATAGAAGAAATCATATGGTCAAGATTTTTGCCTTTGGATTAGGGTGAATTTGAGATTTCCCATCTTATTCATTTTCCTTTCTTCTGCCATGAAATCAACTTGCACAATACAGGTCTTAGTCGTCTTGCTCAATGGGTGATGGGCTCACTAAATTGTCCCAAACCATTCCTGGTAATTGATACAAAATTGAACTCTTAAGCCTTAAAGGAAAAAATTATAGATAAATGTAGTTCAAGAGCTTCCTCCGGGTTGATTTAAAGTACATTAAAGTTGACTCGAATTCGAAAAATCGAAAAGTCCAATTAATGTCCTTATTCTATAAACACATAACTAATCTCATAATAAAAAATAGTTATAAAGTGTGATTTCTTTATTTATTGGGTCAAAATTATGATTTATTAGAGGTTCCCCTTTCCGTTCAACGGTGTTTTGGCACCACATGCTTGTCAACGTTTTTTTCCCTTGTCCCCACCCAATCTATTCACCGACTAATTTGTCTTCGTTTTTTGATGCCTTTTAATAATGGGTTCAAATATTTAATATTTAATATTCGTTTTTGCATATTTTTTATAAAAAAATATTTACTCCTCCCGATTGATTGACACGTGGATCGTACAAACTTTGATCGTGCCCATCGTTCAAAGTTGAGCCAAAATCAGTTCTTCACTTCATCTTACATTAACTAGTTTGAATAGGCTATGGATTTTTCATTATTCAAATATATTATATACTAAAAATATTTTCAGATGTAGATTAGAGTTATATGATCTGAATATATAATATTTTATGAAAATATTTTCAATATGTGGTAACTCAATTATTTTTATTAGTATTTTTTCATATTTTATATTAGAATTTAAGAATACCTTATGTAGCTTATAAGATTTATTTGTGTGGAAAAGAAGGTAAAATTTTTATTCCAATGACTTATTTTTAGTTTAGATATAGTTTAAAATTAAATTTATTATAATTAATTTAATAAATAAGACGAAAAAATTAAAAAAAGCACCCATGATGAAAATTTTAATTTTGAAAATAAAATTTTTTATTTTTATTTACAAAAATATATAAATAAACGTTTTTTTAAAAAAAACCCCTTATTTTATTCAAAAAAAAAAAAACCCTGCTTCCCTCTTCCTCCTTCCTTTTGACTCCCAAAAACCAGTAGGACCTGCAAAGGATCTTCAATCCCATCCCAAACAACAACAACAACAACAATCGAGAACGACCCAAAAAGCTTTGTCCATTAGATTGAAGCAGGAGCTTTCATGGCGGATCCCCAACCTCAAACACTCTGATTAGCACCCACGCCCGACACCCCGTGCTCCGCCCCCCAATCATTTTTGTCGCCCGCGCAACCTTTTCTCTTCGGATCGGGCCGCCATCTCGGCCTCCGACTTACCTCCACCCGGCGATGGTGTGAGAGATGAGGTTTTGGGGCCTCGGCCATGGGCTGCGTCTTCGTGAAGGAGGCGCCGGACGACGCTGGGCCGAGGAAGAGGTCCGCCGCCCGAGCCGCTGGCGGCGGGGAGGCCGCCGCAGAGGCGGAGGCGGAGGCGGCGGAGGTGTCTGCGAGGAAGTTGCAGGTTTCGGCGGCGGAGGTGTCTGCGAGGAAGTTGCAGGTTTCGGCGGCGGAGGTGCGGAATGGGGGCGGCGGCGGCGACGGCGAGAGGAAGGATGAGGGCAGCAGCCGGCGGCGGCGGGGCGGCCGGGCTAACCCTAGGCTCGGGAACCCGCCCAAGAGCCGGCGTGGGGAGCAGGTCGCCGCCGGTTGGCCTTCTTGGTTGTCTGATGTTGCCGGGGAAGCTCTCAACGGATGGATCCCTCGCCGAGCCGATTCGTTCGAAAAGCTCGACAAGGTTAGCTCCTTCCTTCAACCTATTCGATTCCTGGATTTCAATGTATCGTATGTGTTTTTG
This sequence comes from Piper betle, assembly GCA_033002965.1. Classification (NCBI taxonomy): domain Eukaryota; kingdom Viridiplantae; phylum Streptophyta; class Magnoliopsida; order Piperales; family Piperaceae; genus Piper; species Piper betle. Next base: position 145,177 of record JAURVB010013507.1, on the reverse strand, counting down.
ATGATGGGCGAGCTGATGAACTGGTTATATGTATCTGGTAGATTGGGCAAGGGACGTATAGTAATGTGTACAAAGCTAGAGACACATTGACGGGTAAGATTGTGGCGTTGAAGAAGGTCCGGTTTGATAACTTGGAGCCGGAGAGTGTGAAGTTCATGGCTCGGGAGATTCGGATTCTCCGGCATCTAGATCACCCCAATGTGGTGAAATTGGAAGGGTTGGTCACTTCGCGCATGCATTGCAGTTTGTATCTTGTGTTTGAGTACATGGAGCATGATCTGGCCGGCCTTGCTGCCAGTCCTGGTATTAAGTTCTCTGAGCCGCAGGTCTGTTTTTATGTTTCTTTCTTTTTCTTTTTTGTAATGTAATGTAGAGGTTTCGTTTCTGGAATGCACTTCTGTTTTGATGCTCAAGGAGTTTGAGTACTGTGGCAGGTGAAATGCTATATGCGTCAGTTGTTGTCGGGGCTTGAGCACTGCCACACTCGAGGCGTGCTGCATCGAGACATCAAGGGGTCGAACTTGCTTCTAGACAATGGCGGCATACTTAAGATTGCTGATTTTGGGCTAGCTTCCTTTTCTGATCCGAGTAAGAAGCATCCCATGACGAGTCGCGTCGTTACGTTGTGGTATCGCCCGCCTGAGCTTCTGTTGGGGGCTACTGAATATGGTGTTGGCGTGGATCTTTGGAGTGCCGGCTGTATTCTTGCAGAGTTATTGGCTGGCAAGCCTATCATGCCTGGTCGTACTGAGGTAATACTAGATACTGGAGATTTCCACTTTTGATCTTCCTTTCTTGCCTTTTCTAATGGTAATATTGCTTATCAAGGGTTGGAAAAAAGTAATGCTTACATCTGGGTATGGAATTTTTATTTGTAGTACTTAGAAGTTTCACGGTCATAGGTAGTTTCTTACAAATGTGTGCATAGAAAAATCTGATTGCAGATTTTTTTATGTTTTTGGAGTTGGGTCAGTCTGATGTGGCTATTTCACAAGGCATGAGCAACAAATTTAGCAGTTGCAATTTGTGTGACATGGCGGAATTACTCATTCTAATGACAAACTGTCACGGAGATATAATGTGGATATGAAATCATGCAAGTTGACTATAGAGGTGATCTATTTATGATCTTATATAGTGTATATTACAACCTCTTCCACCAGATCCGATTGCCTGCGGGACTAATAGATGAGATGATGAATAGCACAAACCATGAAAAAGCGCAATCATTGTCATCTCAATCAGCTCAACCTTGTGCTGTCAGGTTCTCTTATAAATATTCAATAGCACAGACATTTACATGGGAAGATGTAAATCCGTATGAATGACCTCCCACCGACGACACTTTTAAATTAGTGTTTGTGCTGTCTTATGTGTGCAGGTAGTAGAATGATGATATGTAATTTTTTAAAAGAATGGCTTGTTTGACCAATTATGGAAGGTAAAACCACTCAGATGAATCGCCAATGCTTCTTGGCATAGTCACACTACTTCAAAGCACGAAAATGCATTCTCATTGGACTAAGGAAATCTTTCTGTTAGCTGTTGTAGAATTAGGGAAAACTTTAGTTTGAGCTCTCTTAACATTTTAATGCTGTTATGTACATCATTTCTTGTAATTGAAGGAAAGTTTAAAATTTATCCTTTAGTAGAAAACCCAACATAAATAGTGCTTACTTCATAACACCTATGGCCAATTTAAAGCCGTAAAATGTTTCTCTTATTTCATTCAGGTTGAGCAGCTGCACAAGATTTTTAAATTATGTGGTTCTCCTTCAGAAGATTATTGGAAGAAATCTAAATTGCCGCATGCAACTATATTTAAACCGCAACAGCCTTACAAACGATGCATAGCTGAGACATATAGGATTTTCCAGAGTCATCATTGCCACTGATTGAAACTCTTCTTGCAATAGACCCTGCTGAACGGCTGACTGCTACTGCTGCATTGAATAGTGAAGTGAGTTATATGCTTAATTTTATTTTATTTTTATTGAAAATATTATGGATGCTTCTTTCTAACCATTGGCTCAATAAATTTTATTTCATTGGTCGAAAAGAATTTCCATGTTGAAATTAATTTGAACTTTTTGATGAACACAATCAGATATACGTACCCACTATTTTTTAAGTATGAGTACTCTTGTCATAAATCTATATTTTTTTCTATCACTTCTAGTTGGGAAAAATTTAGTATCTTGAAAGCTTTTTTAGCTTTTATTGCCAAAACAAGTATTATTTACACATTTAAATGCCTCTCCAGAACTCAATATCATTGTCGTGCCTCTTAGCGTTTGCATTGCTTTTCTATTTATATGCAACATATATCTTGGCTTTTCATGTTTGTTGGAGAGTTTTTCCATGTGCATTTGGGAGTCTTATCATTTCATTTTGTTCTTTCTAGTTCTTTACCACCAAACCATATGCCTGTGATCCGTCGAGCTTGCCTCAGTATCCTCCAACCAAGGAGATGGATGCAAAACGAAGAGATGAAGAAGCTAGGAGGTAGGCACTTCTATTTGGCTTATCTATTTGTGTTTTTTGGAGCTAATTGATTAAATCCACTTGTCATCCATTTATATTTAGCAATCCAATCTGATTATGTAGTTGTTTAATAGGCATTAAGCATCATTTCTTGGGGGCACTCACTTTATAATTGCATCGTTTTCACTTCCTTTACAATTGTTACTGATTATATGAGTTGTAATTTATGTTTACACTTCAGCTGGTTCACATATTAGTCTATGCTCCAACATCTATCAGAATGAATAGTTCTTCTGTTCAAATTGATTTCCCATTATTTTTCTTCACAGTTGAGATCATATGAGATTTTTTTTTCATTACATTGACTTTCTTCATGTATAAAAACTTTTGTAGGTTGCGAGCTGCCGGGCGAGCTAAGGGGGATAATGTGAAGAAAACTCGACCTAGGGAACGGCCAGCTAAAGCAATTCCAGCTCCTGAAGCTAATGCCGAACTACAGGCCAATCTAGATGTATGTGACACAATTCTTATTCTCCATTTTTAGCTTTATCATATATTTGTCTTATAATGGAGACATCTACATGATGCTGCTAATTTCATCAGTCTGCATGTTGAGATATTCTTTAAGGTTGTGTGCATTGTCTACTTTTGCAGCGGCGACGTCTTATTACACACGCAAATGCAAAGAGTAAAAGTGAAAAATTTCCTCCTCCCCACCAGGATGGAGCTCTTGGCTACACCTTGGGTTCTTCACATTACATGGATCCAACATATGACCCACCAGAAGTTTCTTTCAGTACCACATTTACTGGCCAAAAGGTACCAGTTTCAACTTGGTCTGGGCCATTAGTGGAAGATACTACTGTGGGACAACGGCGAAAAAAGGATAAGAGCAGTAGTCGATCGAAAGGGAAAGAAAGGATGCCATAACTCTTAGGTTACATTTCTTCGCTTCTCTCCACCTTAATTGAGATGTATGTCAGAACTTCTAAACTCAGAGGCATCTTGCTGGTTTCTTGGTGACTTTTTTATTGGTCGCGGATTGCAGCTTCATTGTATCATTACGTTGAGTTGCAGACAATCCATTTTGTTTTCCTTTGTTTTTCCGGATGACTAGCTTTGAAGAGGCCAAGGATCACATATACACCTTGTCTGTATATTTCAATTCGTTTTAGTTCATAATTCATTCTGTATGCTGTTAACTTGACAAATCTTTGGAATTCAGGAATGAAATAAATTTGTTACTTTCTGCAATTCTCCGGTGCTTGAGGTCGCATGAAGGTGAGTCACATTTAGGAAATTTTTTCCCGATAAACCTACTCTTGTTTCCACTTTTTCATCAACCAACTTGTGAAAAGTCCTGTTATTACAAAGTTAGAATCAATTCTTCCAACAAACCTCCTACCTTTTCAAAAGATTTTGCCCATTTCAATTAGCCCACCATGTATTTTTTGTGTTTGTATTGTATGCAATATTCAATTCTTTTAATACTAAGTAAGGAGTTCTTTAAGATCCCCTTAATAATTAGTCCTCCACATCTGGTACTTACATATATAATTTCCAAGTATATTATCGGAGATATGTTTACCATCTTTAATTTTAGTTAATTATTTTAAAAAATAATTAACCTATTTATTTGTACTTAGGTGGAGTTGTTATATTACAAATTTTATTAAGGGCATAATTTTTTCAATTTCTTTAATATTTAGTGTATCAGTGGAAATGTGTTTGTAATCTTTAATTTTAATTAACTACTTTTAAAAATAATTTGATGACAAACTTAATATAAGTGTGATTATAATTTTCAATTTTGATGGACTATTTTTAAAGAAATGATTACGTTCACGGGCTAACTATTTTTAAAGACTTATTACATGCTCTCTAACTGCTGTGCTATTAAAAACTTAAAAACTTTCTATGCATGATTTCCAACCTTCTAAAAGTTTAAACTCATTTTAACTAGTTTATTATATTTTTTCTATGATGTAAAATATTACATAATAGTGATATAAGAGCAGGAATTCGACTCAAGCTTGTTTGACACAATCAACTCGGGCATGCTAGTGGTGACAGTGAAGCTCGTTTAATTGCAAAATGCTAATTTAAAAATGTTCGGCCACAAACTTGATAGTAAAAATTATAGAAATTGTGTTAAATTAATCGTCAAAGGAGTAATAAAAGTAAAATACGATCTTCTCATGTTTATATTTTTTCTTAATTGATTAACGTTTATTAATATTAATTAACGAAAAATCTTCCAATGTTAGTCATAACTAATATAAAACATGTAGCCTAAGATCGATTAAGTTATTCTATTCATAGTCTAAGTTAACACTTGAACTTACGTGTAAATAATTGATGAGTAATTTTATAAAAGTCAATATCACACATGGTCAATATTTATAATTATAAAACCTAAAAAATATCTAAATAAATAAAATCAATTAATTGTGTGGTTTCTTTATATATTAATACTGTCATAAAAGTCTTTTTTGGAAAAAAGTCATAAGTAAGTAGATTTCAAAATTTTCGTTCAAAAATAGCCAAATTTTCACACTAATATCAAACATAGTTTTTTTTTAAAACTTTCATATCAATCATGACTAAAGCTAATTACTTTTATTTAATGACAAAAATACCTATAAAACTCTCATTTTTATTAAAAACAAAGTAGATAATGGATAAAAGTTAAAATCTTTACTAACTTTAGATCTAAAATAAAAAGATTAGCTAATAAACGGTAAATAGGTTTTAAAATTATATTATTGATGAGTTAAAAAACATAAGGTAAAATTTTTAGATATATATATATTTAAAATTTTTAACTATTAAAATAAAAAAATTTTGGTGTTAAATTTTGAATTTGAATTGTCATATTTCATTAGAAATTAAAACTTTTATTCTATCTAAAATATTTTTAATTTGAAGTTTTTTAAAATAACTAAATATCATTCATCACAAAGAAAGTAAGAAAATTTTAGTTAAGAAAATTTGAAATTAAATTAAGGGTAGTTATGTTAATAAAGTAAATACTATGAGTTATATATGCTATTTATGCTTAAAGTATATGAATTGACTACATGTGAAGTTAAAATTGGAAATATGGCTATATCTGGTAAAAATTTATTTTTTTGGGCATTTGTAATATAAAACATTAAAAATATGGCTATTTATGATATATTCTCATAGTTTTTTACAAAAAAATTTTTTAAGACATTGTAACGCAACTTTTTATTGAAACATTATCTTATTAGTACATTCAAATAGTTTAAATAATCATTATAAACAGCCTTATAAGACTTTTTAAGTTAATCTTACATCTCATATCTACTAAAGTAAGATCTAATTTGTCAGTGAAAATGATTTATAAATCTTAATTAATAATTTTTAAGAGATGCCTTGATAAATCATATTGCACTTGGGCCGAATTGTTATAGATGATATCATAGCCAATTTGGTTTAATATGCAATGGTAAGTTAGATTGGATTATTGACTAGGCCCGTAGGTCGAAGATTAAAAATTCTAAAAATAGAATTTTTAAAACTAGGTGGATCGTAAGACTTTTAAAATTTGTCTCACATTCAACGCCGGCTTGAATAATATTGATATGGTTTATTAATGAGAATGATAAATAAAATTTTAATTAGGTTAACGATTTTTGAAGAAATAACTTGGCACATTGTGTTTTAATTAGACCCGATCATTACAAACCTAAGTTTTAGTAAAAATATTTATCTCCAACCACGAACTACAATTATTTTTATAAAATGTTATGCTTGAATTAACACGTTTGTGGTGGAAAGAAAAAGAATAAAAAGCAAAAGTTTGCCCTAAAAAGAGAACAAAAATGAAAACAAAATAATTTCTAATAATTGATTGCTGTTTGGTTTAAAAGAAAACAAATCTTGGAAAGAACACTTTCTCCCTTTTTTCACTTTTCTAAGAAAAATGAAATGTAGTTTTCTTTTCATATTTTCTTGACAATCAAATAAGCGAATGTTTACAATATTTAAAAATAACATTAAAAAGTGAGAAAACTATGCTTTTCCTCACATTTTTTTTCTCAATAACAAAGCAAAATAAAAAAGTTAAAACTTGAAACCTGTTAGAGGGAGTTGCATTGTGTGCTATTCACCCTCCACAAATTCCTCTTCTACAATTACATTTTTTAGGCGGCAAAATATTTTATTTTATTTTTTAAAACTTTTCTTTTCAATACGAAGTGACTAATAATTTAGATTTCCTTTAACTAAATATTTATATCTTATTAACTATCATCTAAAGACATGATTCCCCTATAATTTTTTCCAAGATTTATTATTTGAAATGATTTTGGAAGATTGTTCGCTATATGTTATTATTATTTTTCAAGGTGACTTTTACACACACCTACAAATTCAAGACTTACACAAAGAGAGGGTATCCCAAACCAACGGGGAAATGTGTAACCGATGAGACGAAAGTTTTTGAAAATTTTAAGTCAATGCTTATAGGCAATATATCATTTATTAGAGATAACCTTAATTCTTTATTTGAGGTTTGTTATGTTATGAATGTTATTTTAGGTGGTAAGAAGTGGTGTGAAGTTTTGAGGCAAAAAGATGATCCTCACCAGAAATGTTGAAACAAAAATAAAAAAGATAGGTCGAAGACAATGCCTACAATTTCTGATGCTTGTAGTTGTAATTGCTTGGAATTCAGAACACAAAAAGTTCTGATGAACGCAACCTTTCTACCTGATTCTGCTCTTCCAAACTCTTTCCACAAGTCCTACAAACCAAAAAATCAGAATCAAACTAACAATACTAACTTAAATCTTAACACAAACACATAGAATGCAAGACAGAAAGACATCAACATCAAGCCAAACAGGCCAAACACCTCAACTTTGGAGAGCTTCCATTTGTTGGGTTAATCCCATGTCAGTCGTGAATTGTGTTGGTGACTTGTATATAGGGTAATGAGAAAACTTTATTCTTTGAACTAGCTTTTAGATTAAGAAGGGTTTATGAAACCTATTTTGAGTCTTTTGGAGGGCCTATAGGACCCAACAGTGGTATCAGAACCTAATTGGTCATGTGAACCTAGCATATTGGTCATGTGAACCTAGCATGTATGAGGAGGAGACCTAGCATATTGGTCGTGTGAACCTAGCATGTATGAGGAGGAGATAATTCAGATGGTATGATGTGGTGAACTTCATTATAATATGTGGACTTCGCATGTGTAAGGTGGAGATGATTCATGTGAAATTAGCATGTATGAGGAAGAGATAATTCTGATGGTATGATGTGGCAAACTTCACTATTAGGGGTGCTAATTGAGCGAGCGAGCCGAGTTCGACATGTGTTCGAGCTCGGCTCGAATAGTTCGAAACTCGTTCGAACTCGACTCGAGATCGAACGAGTTTTGGACATACATGCTCGAGTTCGACTCGAATATCTTTTATGTGTTCGAGCTCGACTCGAGCTCGAATATACTTAAACTGCTTAATTTTTATGAGCTCGTTCGCCAGCTCGAAACCAGCTCGATTAAAAGTCAAAAGTACTTCACTTAAAAAAATTAAAGCCAATGTGGTTTGAACCCACAACCTTGAAGTCATCAAGGTGAATACTTACCATCTCAACTATCTTACTTCTTTATTATTATATTGCATATATATATATATAATATAATATAATATAATATAATATAATATAATATAATATAATATAAAGACTATATTATTATATTATTTTATCGAGTCGAGTTCGAATCGAGCTACGAGTCGATTTCGAGTCGATTTTGAGTTATAACCGAGTCGAGTCGAGTCGAACACGACCTTGCTCAAGCTCGGCTCGTAAGATTCGAGTTCGAGTCGAGTTCGAGTCGAGCATTTAAATGTCGAGTTTCGAGTCGAGTCAAACCGAGCCGAACGCTAAATGCTCACGAGCTGGCTCGCTCAATTAGCAACCCTATTCACTATGACATGTGAATTTAGCATGTGCGAGGTGGGGATGATTCAGATGGTATGATGTGGTATGGCAGGCAGCCCAAATTGGAGTATTTTGAAACTCCACTATAATATACGGACCTAACATGTGTGAGGAGATGATTCAGATGGTATGATATAGTTTGTATAGAAGCTAATTATAAAATCTTATTTTTTGAACTAGCTTTTAGATTAAGAGAGGCCTATAAAATCTATTTCAAGTTCCTTTTGGGTGCCTATAGGGCCCAACACCCTTCATCTAGCACTTGGAATAGGGCAAGACCAACAGGCGTTTCAAATGAGACCAACGTAATTGGTACCAATCAAAGCACTTGGAAACACAATTAATATGTCACAAAAAAAATCAAACTCTTATAATCCAACTATGTACCAATAACCAAGGATGGAGAGAAAATGTTGGGTATAAGTAGAGATTGAATCAAGAGAGCGAAGATAGGTACCTTGATCGAGTAGTAGGGAAGGAAGGAGGGAGGAAGGAAGAAAGGGAAGAGGTCGGTGGATTTGAAAACTATGAAGAATGACCGGTCCAAGTAGCCGTTAGGGTTTCACTTTTATTTTTTGGTGAATTAGGGCTGGGTTTGTATTCGAATCCGATCCAAATCTAAATATCTGGAGCCGATTCAAATTCAAATATTATATTTATCAATTTATTATATCATTATGTGTCATATTTATTTTATATATAATATAAAATAAAGGACTTTTAATAGGGTGTTGTTATGTGTCCTCTAATTATTATACAATATTACTTTTTATTTCTTATTAGTAAAAATATTATTTTTTATATTATAAATAAGATTTATTTCGAATCATTTAATATTTTTTTACTAATATATAAAGAGAAGACTTTTAATACAGTGCTGCCATGTGTCCTCTAATCATTTTTCAATATTACCTTTCATTTCTTACTACTAAAAATATTATTTTTTATTGTAAATAGGATTTTTTGAATCTTTTAATCATTTTTTATTGTAATTAGAATTTATTTTGATTTCTATTGTAATAAGATTTTGCTTTGAGAACCTTTTAGCTGCGCATCGCGTAGGTTAAAGACTAGTTTATATATAACTAGGATGTGCAACCTTATATAGAATATGAATCCAATTCAATATGATAAAAAAAATGTAAAAACCATAAATTTTAATATAAAATCTGAGAAAAAATTAATAAAAATTATTACTTTAATATTTAATTATTTTTATAAAACACCAACATATATATACACAGGGAAGATCATTCTAAACTCATATACTAGTCAAATATTTTTTAATATACGATATCTGAATTGCCTGGACCCACATATGATATGAACTAATTCGGGTTGAATATAGATCGGATTTGCTTATATCGGATACACAGATGATCTGAACTAGTTCAGGTTGAATATAGATCGGATTTGCTAATAGCGGATATCCAAACCTATCGCTAATGACCAACCACAAAAATGACCAACCCTTTGTGGTTTGCTTTAAGCTGAGGGTCCTAATCTACACTAGAATGAGTAAAGCTAAATACAAATTAATTTTTGGTTCATTTGAATTTTCGGAATGAACCTATATAGGGTGTCTGGTTACATTTTCTTTACCATTTTTTTCTGTAAAATAAAAAATAAAAAATAAAAAATAAAAAGGTGTCAAAAAGGTGTTCGGTAGAACATATGTCAAATAAAAATGTGTGAAGAAAACGTGAGAGAAAAACAATTGTCGAGCGTGTTAATAAAAAAAATTATTTTCTCACGACTCTTTCTCGCCCATATTCCCTCATTCTCCCTGACCTTGTAAATCTCCCCACCCCTCTTCTTTTATGGCTGTCGTTGGAGCCATTGCCGAAATCTTCACCGGAAAGGCAGCAGGACCTTGGCCTGACCGCCCTTCCATCTCCATGGACGGCCACATGAGGCGATGGAAGGCCTGGCCATCCATGAAGATGGATCTACTGTCGTTTTTCAACAAACATTTTATTTCATTTTTTTAAAAAAGACTTTGCCAAACATAATTTCAATTGGTTTTATTGAAAAAAAATTTCTTACATAAAATTTTTTATTATCAAAATTTCTTGAGAAATCAAAGAAAAAAAAACTGCAACCAAACACCCTATTGGAATCAAATTTAGGAATCATTGCATGCATGCTTTGTTGATAAACATGTTTAAGAGGTGGTTAGTCGGAGAAAATTAAGTATCAAATTAATATTGTAATTAAAATTGTCATATCTAAAACAATAAACATTCAAATAATCAAGTAAAAAGACCAAATTAGTTGAACAAAGCGTTTTTAGAAATGGTTAGAACTCTAATCAAACTAGTGGAGTCCAATTTGAAGCTGTGTGATTTGAGCTTCTAAACGAGTTTAAATGTAATTGAAAATGAAATTCTTGTGATCAGTTGGCTTGTTGTTAGGATACATTTTATTGAATAAATGTTAATGTTTTGTTGGGTCTATTATGTTAATCGGGTCTTTATTTTCTCCATTAGTCGATATAACTCTAAGTGTGTTTATGGTGTATTAATAGAGTAAGTTACACCCTGATCCAGAGTATTTTAATACATGGCCATAAACCCAACTTGGGATTATTGTCCAATTAAGAGTTTAGTTCAATATTACTTAATTTACCCAACTTCATAACTAAATTTAAGTTCAATTAGGGCTTAAAAAGGTGTTTTGCTTGTTATATTTTTCGTTAAAAATCATATTGGCCATCCATTAACGCTCATGAATATTTATTTTAAGATGGGCACCTCACATCGACGCCTCTTATTGCAAGCAAATTAGATAGTGATGATCATAAGAAATGATAATTAACTAGGTTTAACAGGATGTTGAGATATGTAATTTTTCTTACGGCAAAAAATATAGTCAGGTCATCGTAATCGTTCTCAACCCTCTTTTCATGCCCGGTAAATAGCGTTGTCAAGATATTTTACACGAAAACTCTTTTTCATACCTGTTAAATATAGCTGTCAAGAACTTGCCTGAATACAAACTAATGGTTCTCAGCCCTCTTGTTGATAACCCGTCTGTTAAATAGCATTGTCAAGAACTTGCCTACATACAAACTAATGGTTCTCAGCCCTTTTGTTGACATACCCGTTAAATGGCATTGCCAAGAACGGCCTAAGTGCGAACTGAGGGGTTTAAGTTTATCTTTTCAAAATAATTAACCTAAACTAAATAATATATTCTAATTAGCTAAATACAATCCCCATTCAACAAGGATGAGAGATGTACTAATCAAAATAGACACATGCAATGTAGGCGAAAAAGAAATACCTTTCAAAATAGACAAAATTAAATTTTATGTGAAGAACTTTAAATTTGGGGAAAAACCACAGGGAAAATGGTTAAAATCTAATTCACTATATTACAATTCAATACAGAAAAAATTCACAAAAGAACAAACTCCTTAATACTAATTTATTATAATATCTACAAAATTGGTATGAATCACAAAAAGAAGAAGAAGAGAATAACAGATTATAAGTTAAAAACTCGGCGAAATTATCATTAACGATTTGCAAGTAAATCTAATAAAACATTCATTTTTTTCAATCCACAAGTTTTCCCTCTCTTCTTATAACCCTTTTTCTTCAAAAACTTAAAACCCAAAGAAGAAAAGTGTCAGAGGTTACTTTTATTCCTTTCAACGAAACAAATTTATAAAATTTTAATTTTTCCTTAAAATAAAGTTATAATTTAATGTATTTACGGAGGAAGGACAATCTAACATAATATACTAAATTTTACTCGATAGGTAAGATTTAAGTGAATAATAATTTGCCAACAGCTTGGCTTCCTTGTTTGAATCACTTCTGCTTATTGCATCTTACAAATTCTCATGTCAAACAAGGAACCAACCATTTGCTTGCACTTGGGTACGATAATTCTGGCTTATTACCTCAAGAATATCCAATAACAGACAAATTTATTTATTTTAGTCATATTTTAGTCCCTAATTAGTAATTATAAGCCCAAAAATTTACATGCATTGCATTGCACCACCCTCACACAGCCGTATGTTCACTGGCCAAATCCCAACTGCTTCATTTAAGACTCAATCTACCAGCATTTAACAAACCCCTTTGGACTTTCAATTCCCCTTCTTAAATGTGAAATTTGTGTGTTTCTTCCTTTCTACTATCCTATATTGATTCAGACATTAAAGTTGGCACCTTTCTTCCCAGCTTTCACACTCCGTGCCAGCTTCGTTCCATCCAAAACTTCTTATATATTCCATCTCCTTCCTCACATCTGGGTGTGTTGTGAGATACTTGTCTTCAGCTTGGTGCCAACATTGTGATTTTCTTTTTCTGAGAATACGGAATCACAATTGAAGATGGATCACACTCCAAGCCATGGCAATAAGGTGGGTAAGGTGCCCAACAGCTCCAAGTCGGTTCCTTCTCCTCAATACTTGCTGAGAATCCTTGTCTTTGCCACAACTCTTGTAGCAGCTGTTCTGACGGCCATCAGCAAGGAGACTCAGAACATTCCTCTCAAACTTGGACCTGATTTGCCTACTGTCTTTGTCCCCATCCTTGCCAAGTCCTCCTACTTATCGGCTTTCAAGTAATGAAATATATATTTATACACATCTTAAATAAAATCATCTTTTTAGCTTTCTTTCGTCTTGTTTGCATTACTATTTTCTGTTCTTGCATGATTTCCAGGCACCATTTTGGTTATAAGCCCAAACCACAAGATCATTATTAATTACTTACTTTCTACTGTAGTACATGCAGATTCCTGGAAGCTTTTATAGTTTATTGCTTTTTATACAACAGTACTGACTTTTTATTTTCTTTTGAAGGGGAAGCTTCCTAATGTTAAGGCCGTATTAATATTTCAATTTCTCTTCTACATATATAAGATTGTGCATGCAGGACATGATATACTAAGTTGTTTTTGAAATTTGCTTGGCTCCAACTCGTTTTCGTCTTTTAATTCAAATCAAACTTATTAATAGTTCTTGGATAATTTGAGGTCGAGTTAGAAGAGACAAAACTGAGAAAAAATTAAACTTTTTATTAAGTCATGATACAAATGATATCTTACAACTCTATTTATAAAAACCAAAAAAAGACAGAGTAATCAAAAAGACACTTGATCAGGATGACTCATTAATCGAAGAGACCCAATTTGGGTTTATTCTTTTCAACATCCCCTCTAAACTCAAATAGGAAAATCATGAATGCCTAATGCCGAGTCTACCATAACAGTTAAAAACCGAGGATTTAGCTTTCTACGAACTATGTTGTACCTTACCCATAACTTTTTAACTTGAAAAAACTTTCAGGCTTCAATGACTTCCTAACAATATCTGCAACTTGATCTTCAGTCTTACAATATTCCATATTAATTTCTCCCTTTCTTACCAAATCTCTAACAAAATGATATTTTATCTCAATGTGTTAACTCCTCTCATGCATAACTGAATTCTTGACACAATTGTAGTAGGCCCACATTGAGACTTTACATTTACCAAAAAATTCTTGACCATATCAAAATTAGACTTAGATTCCAAACGAGTTGAGCTCACATTATAAGTTAGTAAATTTGTATTCATCCATGCTCTAATATTATTTTATTTTATTTAACAACTAAATTCATTAGGAATAATTTTATGACTAGAATATAATATAAATGTTTAATTTTTTTCAAAAAAAAAATACTGAGCTTTTAAGTCGAGCCAAGTAAACAAACCCTTAGGTTCACATAATTTGGGTTTATATCAATTGTGAATTATATAATATGTATTAAATGACAAGTCGAACTAAATCGATCTATGAACAATTACTTTGTTTATAAAATAACTGACATTAATTTGATCTTTCATCATTTAATAAATGTTTGTAATTCTTATTCTCTTATTACATCTCACAGCTTCTTGGTCAATTAATATTAGGTACTTCGTAGCTGTGAATGCCATGGTGTGCGCCTACGCTGCTCTATCCCTCCTCCTATCATTGATGTGCAAGGCTGGAAAGAGCTCAATTGATGTGCAAGGCTGGATTACGGCCATGGATGCCGTCTTCATTGCGCTGCTGTCGACGGGTGTCGGGGCGGCCGGGGCCGTCGGAGTGCTTGGCGCAAAGGGCAACACCCATGTTGGGTGGCAAAAGGTGTGCAATTACTATGGCAAGTTTTGCAGGCATGTAGGAGCTTCCATACTCATCTCACTTGTGGGGATCGCCTTCCTCTTGTTGTTGATCATACACGCCCTCCTAATTGCCCATCGTAGGCGTTAAATTTTCTATTTATATTTAATATTTCACTACTCGTTAATTCGCCAATGCATGGGGTAGTATTTGATCTTTATTTGAATAATGCATTACATTTGCTATATATCGGCATTTCATGTATTAGTTATTAATTATTTGTCGAATTAGACGTTCATACACAACTCGCACCCAACCATTTGTGAAAAAGACAACAGAAAAACCAACAAAGCAATAACAACAGCCACTTCAGTAAAAATAATGCAATATAAGAAAAAGGAGAAAAATTAACGAAATGTGAAAACAAAGCTGAAGCTTAAAAGTGAGGAAAGCCATAGCACAAAGACTTTCTTATCCTACTCACCAAAAAAATAATATATTGATCAAACCTGATTTATATTTATAAAGTGACTAATTATCAAAACAAATAAAATAGATGTAATCTTTGAATTTGAGTGAGATTTGGGTTCGGACTTTCGAATTCGAATCGGATATAGATTTAACCATATCCGATTTATATCTGGCACAAACCCATTCCTAAGCCTAATAAAATAAATAATCGTCGGATTAATACTTCACCTAATTAGTTCAAGACTATCATACACAACTATTTCCTGTTATTTAAACCTATATGGTGTAGACACCAATGTAAGTAAACCATGTACAAGAGCATAGCTAGCCTCACCGTGTTACACACTTCTATATGTGGAAGTTTGTATTCTCACTTTCTTCTTTCCTTTGCACGAGTGGCTTCTTCTGTCCTCCCTGCAAGATGATTTTAACAAGAGGTGAATTCATGGATTCTAGAAAAATGACTAAGACATGAAATGTCATGATCTAAAATTCTAGTGTTGCCATTTTTTTATTTGCCGAGTAAAGATATAAATTGCTTTGGGTCTGATTTAGAGAACGCCTCCGTCCAAGCTTCGCCCTTGGATATGAATTAGATACGACTATATTCGTATTCGAATCCAAAAATCTGAATCTAAATTTGAAGATTACATCCATCTTATTTACCATATTTGTATCCAGATCTTTCTTAGGGAAGATATTGATAAACATTTATGGTCGTTATAACGGAAAACTATTTCCAACTACCACAAAATTCCTAGGATTATCAATTTCATTGCTAAGAAACATCATTAGCCAATTTTATGTTTTTTACACCGGCTACCAATGATAGTCATTTCATTTCCCCCCTTTTTCTTTGTATCTTTATAAGTATCAAAATGGATGACATGAAATAGTCTTCATATCATTCCATTATGTGGATGTTTGCATGCACCTCATATCTTCAACAATAACTAAGCCCTACACTATCCCCCATTAACTTTCAAGACCGGAGCTATCAACCACTCGGCCATCTCTCCGAGATACAATTTCTATTTTATTCCCATGAATAGAACATGGTCATATGAGTTGATACCATAACTATCCGTAGAAACCACACCCGCGGTGGGAATTTTGATTTTTATCGAGTCTCTTCAGATAGGTGCACAAGCGGAGGTAATTATAATTCATAACATGAGGAAGATGACTATACCACAAGTTTAGTCATTGATCAAAAGACTCATCCAAAATAAAAATGAAAACATTGATCAAACAAATCCCTGGAAATGAGAGCACATGGAAAAATGATGGAAAGCAACTCAACGAGCAAAACACGCAGTGCCTGCACAAATGAGAATCATGCGCTCCAAAAAAAAAAAAATCATGGATTGATTATGGTTGGTGTAGTTTTATAACAGGACAACGATGATGACTTGAACACAGGAGTATGATATTGAATCATTGACCAAACATAATCTAAGCAAATTCCTAATCCAGTAAATGATGGCATGGAAACGATCAAAAGCAATTCAATTAACAACACAAGCAGTGCCACGACCTAACTATGTGCTCCAAATAAAATCAGAAACTGGTTAGGATCATAATTTCATAATAACAAGACAAGGATGACAAAAGCACAAGCATAGCAATGATCAAACAAAATTCAGACAAATACCCAATCCAGTTGTTCAATAATTCAATCGAGAGCCATTCAATGAGCAGAACAAGAACAGAGCCGCAAACGAATTATGCTCTCCACAAAAAAGAGAAAAGAGGAAATGGATTATGATTGAAGGATCGGATGAAGCTAGTTTCGACGGAGTTGACCTGTGGAAAAGGAAGGGGAGGTAGCAGAGGGCGGCGGCGGCGGTTTCCGGATTGGCCGGGAGACGGCGGAGGAGGTGGTGGTTTCCGGCCAAGTTTAGAAAAGGTCGGAGAAAACGGCGGATTGGAGTGACGAGAATGCCCCTCGGTGGACTACTAGTTTCCCGTGGCATTGACTGTGTTGACCGTGCAGAGTTATTAGGGTTATAAATTTGATGAATTAATCTTTTTTTAAAAGAAAAACTACAAATTAAAAGAATTGAGTTGAGCTAAATCAAACTAACCTGGTCAAGCTAAATCGAGCATTGTTGTTCGATGTTTATGAATGAAGGATACATCTTCCAAAACAAAACGGGTAAAACAGGTCTAGAATTTTATTTAAAATCATATAGATCATAATTTAAGGTTTATGTCTCAAACACCCTTTAAATATACCGTGGAAAAAAAAGAATAAGTTTCACAAGTTCATTTTAAATGTTTGTGTTTGATTTTATATATTAATTATTTCAACTAATGTCAGGGTTTAACCAAGCTGAATCAAACCAAGCCTTTGCCACTTCCAACAAAACCAAGCCTTCTAATTTCTTAACATTTGCACCCAGTAAGTAAAAATGGCAACGTTTAGGGAATGTATGGGACCAAATTAAATATTATATAAATCAACAACAGGTAATTAGATATTAAGTAAATTCATGGCGCTGAACAGAAAAATTTATTAAATATAAAAGCATAAAGCTCAATTTTTTACTTGTGCAAATTTTGCTTTTAGTTCATCAAATTATCAGCTTAAAAGTCTACCCTTTGTTTAAGCTAAAAACAACAAATATGCGCTTAAACCAAATTAAACCAAACACATTTTACTCACAAGCAAGGTTGGTGTGATCTTGGGTACCCTAAACCTTTTGAGACTCCTATAACTACAACCTCGCGACTTAAACAGGCTCTAGCAAATGAATACCCTTATGCACATTATTGGTCAGATTTGATCCTTCTAAATTGTAAAAAATCAAATGTGTATAAACCATAATTTTCTGTTACAGTTTCTCATGTAACATGTTGCATATTAGATAACAAGTTTTGGCACAGCATTATGACTGGATCTCACCGAGCAATGGAGAGGACTCTTAGGAGATCTGCATGCCGTCTTCTAAATCATAAAATGTTTTATGTTTCATTTCTTCCATGGCAGCCATGAAAGCTTGGTTTAGTCATTTGTGGCAGTCAGATCATTTTCCCTATAGCTCAAGATGTCTCATAATCTCTCAATTGCACTGCTCAGACAATTTGGTCCTTGGCAGTTGGCAACTTCAATCTTTTGCCAAAATTGGTTGTTCTTTTATACAGCCCACTAAAGCTTGAAATTTCATGTTCTGAGCTTCTGGTAGATCAAATTTCACAAGTTCTAAGATGGCCCCGAGCCTCCACCATGAAGAATCCTCCATTAATTTTAAATTGAACCCCTTTGGTATAAGGTTCTCCTCTAAGAGGATGTTGCAATCCCGATCCGCCTGAAAAGCAATAAAACAAGAAACCCAAAATAATTGCAGGAAAAAAAACCATCCACTATCTCGCTTGACCCAAATAGTTTAGCCTGATACAAAATAATTTTTAAGTTAACTAACACCCCAATATACATACCAGACGTCTCATTACAACAAGCACTAGTCGACTCAATGGAACAGGAGAATCAACTAGTTTAACCATGGGATGGTGTACAATGATTCCATCGTCCCATCAAGAAATAAAAAGACACAAACAAGGCCGCGCAGAAAACAGGGGCTGTGTTTCTGAAAACTGGTCGACTCTATGGAACCGGAGAATCAACTAGTTTAACCTTGGGATGGTGTCCAATGACACAAGCAAATTCACATTGCAGGTTCCATGCTTTCAATTTAGGAGCAGTAATTGACAGACGCTTAGTACATGAATTTTGAGGACTGGCTTTGTTAAAAAACGCAAGAAGCTGGTTTAGCTTCTGGACACCAGACACTATACTCCGCTGCTACCTTTGTCCCCATTCTTCAGCTTTCTCCGCGGCTATGCCGTAAGGAACATCATCTCTTCACACAGCAAACATGGACCAAAAAGTAACTCCTGTCCAATGTATCCATAACCTGTTTCCAGCAAACAAGATCTTTGGCGCGGCACAGCCTGTTTATTGATTTCCAAAACCCATTAGTTTTTAACTGGTGCAATATAAAGATGCACTAGACACTTGCATCCACACTTGAAACGCATGCAGATAAAAGTACTGAATAGAAACTGGCAGTGTTTAATTGCTATTCAAAATCAGAAGTCACAACCATTGACAATTTCACTGGAAGGTTCAAGGTGGACATATTTTTAATATGCTGCAATGTAGAAAGCAGCCCAGGGTGATACGCCCATTCTCCAAAACCATTGGGGGGCGAGGGATGGCAACCTACCCTAATGAGCCAATCAAGCAGCGGGATTATCTACGCCTTTGGCATTGTCCCAAAATTTTTCTTCCTCTTGCTCATGTTGTCCATACTCATCATCAAGTGCACTTTTGAATTATGCATATTACTCGCTCCAACCATGCATTTCATTTATCTGGCTATTTGAAAATCCAATGCAGGAAACTGTATTTAAACCCTTGCATTACAATTGGCTATCTGAAGAGTCCTTCTAGAAATTGGAAAACCCTCATTTAGAAGGTCGCTACATGACCTCCACGAAAATAATTAAAATACAAGTGTGGAATTAAATAAATTTTCTTCTGCAATCAAGAGATGATTACATTCAAATCCTTTCTAATATAGCTTATTTTAAGTACAACGAATTTACTTTCACTGATTAACGAATTTTAACGACAGTCAATTGATGTTACAGACATCCAAATAAAAAAAACAAATGGCGTAGTTGAAGGATCCAATCTAGCATTGTTGCAACATAACTCTCAATAAAGGTCTATAAAGATCATTATGAAAAATAGCAAATGTTGTCATAAACTTCCAATGAGCTAATGCCAAAATAACCTCTTAATACATGCCCAAATATCTAAAGCATTGTTAATTTTTTTGGGTAGTATCAAGTGTCTTACAATTACACCTTGCAGATAAAACTTGCAATTGAATGTTCACCTTAAAAAATGAAACATATAAGCTTCTAGGTGAAATTAAAGTACCTTGAGATATGTTAAGGTATTTACCATCCTGCTTTCTATAAATAAAACAAAAAACTCTAAAACATCGCAATAAAATGTGTAAAAGATACCATTAAACAAAGTATGGAAGCTATGCGTGAATAATCATACAAAAGAAAACTTCTCCTCTTTTCTTTGTTCCGCTTCCACTTGATACTGAAAAGGTGTTGGGGACATGAATCCAAAACTAGAATCCATGTGATTACAAATGACAAAAGTAGGATGACCGGATACCCTTCCCGAAGCCAAACCTCTTTCTTTTGCTTCGGCTTAGGATGGGTAATGCATGAGCATTGGCAAGGTAATTCAAGCGAAAACTCAATTAGAAAATGATAATGGTGAGAGAAAACTCAACTAGCAAATGATAATGGTAAAATATTTCAAGTTCAAAGATGATCTAAGAATTTTAACACGCTGGATGAACAAGTAGGAAACATTATTTGCTCAAATGTTCTATCATCCCC
This sequence comes from Piper betle, assembly GCA_033002965.1. Lineage (NCBI taxonomy): Eukaryota > Viridiplantae > Streptophyta > Magnoliopsida > Piperales > Piperaceae > Piper > Piper betle. Next base: position 124,703 of record JAURVB010013507.1, on the reverse strand, counting down.
ATGCTCTCCATAATACAGAACTCCAAAAAATTTGACTGCATGGATCACACTCTTGGCATAGTCGCGGGAAACATGCAAGCTAAAATACATGCATACAAAAAACATTTCCCTGCCCATACAACTTGTAAATTTGACCTCTTACACCTCCAAAAGATCAACAGTCATCATGCAATTAGCACACCAAAATATATGATTCTATGAACGATGATGCAGTAGCTCAAGCATAAAAGAGAGTACACAAAAGCCACAGCTCATAAACAGTCATCTCAAGGTAAAAAATTACTGCATATAAAATAAAATTCTTATTAGTTGCAATCATCACTCATTACCACCACAAACATCTTTAGAATGCAATCACTGTAACAGATAGTATCTCCTTCACATACAGCAACATTCAACAACTCAGGCTATCTTTTCCAAGTAAAAAATGAAAAAGAAGATTGGGATATTAGATACAAAGGCCATACCCGATCAAAGAGTTGGATGTGCTGCAGTTCACTCTACATAGTGCGCACAAATGCAGGCATATCAGACCTAGCTCCCGCAACTGTTCTATAGATATAAAGCTTCTCAACTATGCATTTATTATCACTTTGAAGATGCATCTCTGATTGTCCTCTCTCATCAATAACTTCCACATTGAGCCAAGGCATCTTTTCTGCCAGTAGCTTACACGCTTCCAAACTCACAGTGCAAGAGGACATCCAAAGGGATCGCATTGTCTCAAATTTTGCTGCATTAGCAAGAAGTGCCTTATCACCAAAAGGGCAATCCCTAATCTCCAGCTTCCTAAGGCTCTTGCAGCCTGAAAGAATGTGATGAAGGCCCATATCACTGTCTCCCGCAAAAGCAATAGATAGCATTTCAAGATTTTCAGCATTAGTCCCGATGTACTCAAACACGTGATCAGTGAGAAGACCAGAAAGTGACAGCCGCCTAAGGCTTTTACACGACTTAACTATTGCGCCAAAACCAACATCAAAAGGCTCTTGGGTAATGTAATCAGGTGTATGGGGCTCGATAATGCAAAGGCGAAAGCGAATTAGATTGGGTCGGTTTTGTGCAACATCTATTAGTGCCGCATTTGACATCTGACGGCAAAAGTACAGGACAGAATTAAGGTTTCGGCAGCCATGAGAAACAGCAACCAAGCCCTGCTCAGTAAGAGTGACATGCTGATGATCTGCAACAAAAGGGTAAGATGGGAACACCCGAAGTTCCTCTAAGCTCTTGCAATTGTCAGCGACAGCTTGAAGCCCAATGTCCTCTATAAGGTCCAGGACCTGAGATGGCCAGGAAGATAATGTATGAACACTCAGATTAAATCATTCATGTTGAGGAATTGGAAAAAACAAATAAAAATGAATGAGAGAAGCATTAAAAACACTTAAGCTTTTTCCTCTTTGAATAATAATTACAATACTTAGTGTAAAGTACAATTTAGAATGTAAATTAACCTTTCACGGGTAAAGTAGTCTGCTTTCAAATAAAGATTGCAACAAGAAGTACTTCTTTGTCACCCACCCGATCCCAAAAGACTGGGATCAGGATCAGGTGGATGAGAAAGAAGAACTACATTCTGTCAAAATCTGTATCGTGGAGCAGATTACTTTTATCTTTTGACAAAATGCACAATGCCAGAAAAAGAACTGACAAAAACATCTGCCTACCCATAAACGTTGTAGATTATGACACTGGCTCACAAGTTTGATAAGATCGGGGCTTGGAACAGCAGCATAACTCATGTTGAGAGATCTAAGCCTGGAGCAGACTGAGAAAATGGTTGGAAGATATGAAGGAGCAACTGACCAAAATCCGGACAGTGCATTGAGATTCTTGCAGCCTTCAAAAGCATTTGACAATTTAAAGAAAAGCTCTGCACGATACTCAGTTAAAAAAGCTCCAGTACCAAGATCAACCAAGTGTGGAGCACAGCGAAGAAGGGTGGCTAACTTGTCAAGAGGTATGTCATGATTAAGCTTGAGAACCCTAAGGTTGGGGCAGCGCTTGACAAGGCGCTCCAGAGCAGAGAAACTAACTTCTCCGTCAAGGCATGCGATGTTGAGGGAAACCAACGACGTGCATGACTCGGGAAAACAACTCATCCAATGCCCACTGCGGTCCTCCACATCGGTTTCCTGTAAGTCCAGCTCAACCAAATTTCTGCATCACCAGACAAAGAAAGAAGCAGCATTATCCTGAAGGTCCAAGACAAGTGTATGTTAAATTAAATGCTCATGGCAAAACAACAACTTAAGCCCATAAAAGCCAGATTACTTTTTTCCAGCATTACCACATTATTATCTTAACTACCCACCCTGCACAGTAGGTCATCATGTTTTTACATCCATCATCACTATTAATAGGAGTAAAAAAAAAAGCCAACTATCCTTGCAAAGTCTTATATAAGATATGATTGAAAAAAAGGTAAAACACAGGATAGGCATTAGGCAGCCTCTTAGAACAAAAAAGCACTTGCTACAAAGTTCATAAATAATGAAAGAAGAACCCCTCAGCCCTCAGAGACCAACAATTTAAAAAGAAGGGAAAACAAGATCAAAATGAAACTCTTGAGGCATCAAACAAGTAAAATGTGAATGCAAGAGAACTCACAGACAGCAGGAGATGAGAATGCTCCAACAATCCAAATGATTTATGTGTCCAACCAAACAGTAAATCAGTAAAAAAGACGAGAGTGGTACCTAAATTCATTCAAATTTGCATTAAACAAAAAAATAAAGACTAAATGTCATGCCCGCTAAAGTTCGTGCGCCTTCATAACCAACAAAGTTCGAAAATTTCCAGCTCCAACCATCGATTGGGTATTAGAATAGAAACCAACAAATGCAAAATGCAGCCCATCCATGATCGATACCCAAATAATTCGAAGAACAAAAACGATCCATAAAACAGTCACAAATTCATCGATGAAAGAAATCCGAATCAAATGCGTACACATGTTTTTTTACAAAGAGTCACCTTTACCCAAAAAACACATGACTTCAAACGGGGAAACGATAATACAAGAGCAGCCAAAACCTGCAGTTCGAAGCAATGGCGGCGAGGCCGTTGGTACTAAAACCTTCACACGAAACCATCACCAACACTTTGAAGTTACGGAAAGCTCGGGAGAGGAGCTCGAGGCTCTCGTCGGTGACGACCATGCGCTTGAGCCGGAGCTCCTCCAGGAGAGGGTAGGCCTCGGCCATGGCGGCGATCCAGGGGTACACATTCCCGCCCCAGTCCTCGGGCACCAGGTTGAAGTCCGCGAAGTGCGGCTTCCCTTGATCGCCACCGACCGGACATCAGGGAACCGCCGGATGGCTGCCAGTGGGCTGACGGCGTAGCAGTTCCCGACGAAGATCCGGCGCCGGCATCCGCGCTCGATCCGGCACCAGGCCGTGCAGACCAGCGACGCCGCGTTGCGGTCGCGGTCGGAGTCGAGGAAGGAGAATACGTGCTCGAGGACCTCGTCGGGGAAAGAGTGGGTCGTCGCCACCGCCGTCGCCGCCGTCGTCGCCGCCGTCGTCGCCGCCATCGTGGCCGTAGAAGGTCGCCGGCGTGGTGGCCGCGGCGGGGCGGCGGCGGAGGGAAGGAGATAAGGCTTTTATTGTCCGCGGCCGCTGTTCGACCACCGGGTTTAACCGCGGTTAAGATCGGACGGTGATTATGTAGACACGTGGGGATTTGGATGATCTGGACCGTTGAATTGGTGGTGTGTTCACCCGAGGTTGGTTTGGTGCATTTACGAAATTCGATCCAATATATCGGGCCGGGAAATGCATATATGATAGCGGGGAGGGTGTTTGAGTCATTTCAAGGTGTGCTCACATAATAAAAATATTTCATTAATTTGGATTTGATTGTACTTTTAATTGGATTTTTTAATAAATTATAGTTAAAATTTAATTGAACTCAAACATTAAGCTATGAACAATATAATTTTTTTTGTTTTTTTAAATTAGTGAGGCAATTAAAAGTAAGAAATGAGTAAAAATAAATTTCCAGAAAATATAATTTAATATATTTATTATCAAAACAAAAAAAGAGTAATTTAGATCATTAATTTTTTAAACCTTATCTTGTATTTTAATTGAAAGAATTAGACCGTACACATAATACCAAGCATTTATTTCATAACTCATATATCTGTGAGCTTTAAATTATAAGAAATGGTACAAATTAAAAACTTTTTGTCTATTTTATGACACAAACCAGATCAACCATATCAAGTAATTTTAGTTAAAATAATCTAATTAATTAAAGAATAGATGATTCGTCAATAAATAAATTATAAGAAAATGAGTGTCTAATCAGTACACACCCTAACCAATGTTAATCCCTCCGTTCAATTACCATGATACTGACCGACAAGACCCTGGAACACTTGAATGACCCAAATACCCCTTGGGATCTGGACTAATCGGAAGGCTACAAACCGATAAACGGATACGGACAGTATACATGCGAAGACGTCACGTAGATATTCTGGAGTCGGCCCGACCGTCTAATCACGTCATATGTCCGAATAACGTACGACTCGGACGGAGTCTGATAACGTATATTTCTCTGAGCCCTTCCCGATCCGGCCCGCCGACCCTATCCAATGCGTGTCGGACACGTCATCGGTATCAGTGAGCAGGACGTCGGGATTGGTTGGAATGGGCCGCAATTATTTAGTGTTGATTGATGGATCAGTGGATAAGGAGTGGTGGGGACCACTGGTGTGGCCGTGGTCCTAATCTGGTCTAGGCCCACGTAATCGAGGAGACGCGTGACGTGACCAATCTCTGTCTCGAACTGGTCCAGCCGTGGCCGAAAGTGGGTTTGCATCGGACCACGCCACGAAAAAGGAATGTTAGCAAATAAGCCAAACATTTATTGCTATTTATTATTTATCCAAAAAGGTGATTTTGTTTTCCAACTATATGCATCGTAGATACAAGATGGTTGCTTTTTTTACAATAAATAGATGGTTGATTGATGATACATACTTTAAAAAAATATATTTTGATGCTATATTAAAAATTTTCATGGGGAGCGTGCGATTGTATCTACGTAGGCATCATTGTGCCACGTGATGCGCGTACATGTGTGGTGCATACAAATGTGTCGTAGTAATACTAAATTTATACATTGGTTGGGATAGGAATCGAATATAGTTTGTATCTATTCTGAATTCGAATGTTGTATTTATTTTATTTACTACGTACATACATATATGATCCGAATGTGCTAAACCCATATCCAACATGCATCCAACACAATTCAAAAGAACGTATAAATAATATAAATTTTAATTTGAATGTGGTGAAAATAATGAAAAGTTAGTGTTTGAAATTGTGAGACCTCAAATCCGGTTCGCTTGCAAACTAAACTAGATCGTCATGGGTATTAAGTGGATCTACTTTCGGTATCTCAAAATGGAAGATGTCACTGTTATGCATGGATGAATACATGAAACCTAACATACAACAATACAGATGACATAACATTAGTTCATATAAAAAATAATAATGATAAAATTGATAAAAATTCTTGAAATAAAACAGACAAAATCTCACCTAAATGTACAATTAAGGGCCACCTTATCAAAACATGTATAAATATATATACATTAATATACATTCGTTGCATTATATTTTTCACATAAATATTTAACTCTGTCACATCAAAATATTCTACATTTTAGGTCTCGACATACCTGTTCATTCTATTCACATTTCATTTTTATCATTCAGCTTATATGCTATTATCTGTTTCAAATCATAATATCACTATCCATTTCTATTTACGACAATCTTCATTATAAATATTTCATTTTTCATAATAACATAACAAAATAATTAAAACAGTCAAAATAAACATTCGGTCACCGCACGTGCTTGTGTGTGCAAAGCAGGTCACTGTTCCTCCATCTAAACTGGCGTATCCAGTGTTTAATCCTCACCTACATACATATAAAAAAAATGTGAGTAACAACTGTTACTGGTTCCAGAAATATAACTACATAGCAAACTGGTAAATGAGAGCTGACTAAATTTTGAAGAAAACCGTTATCTACTTCTTGTGAATACTCTTAAGGGCATCTACTAAGAAGCCATTGGGTTGCAGACCCAATAGCATCCCGAACTGGCTAGTCTAATGCCTGTCTAGGCATTTTCTTATTTTCCTAGTCCATTGGGATTATCGGTATATCCTAAGTCCTCTCATTTCTTTTATAATTCTCTCGGCCTTGAGCACAAAAATTGAGTACTCTCAGACAGTCCCCTTTGAACCACAAGTCCAGACATGCACTTTACTAAATAGTACCCGTAAACCCCTACGTTTCTCTGGGTGTGAGGAACTCAAAACAGGATTTGTCAGGATCCCTGAGGATTGGAACAAGCTACTCACTAATTTAGAGCCCACTTTGACTGGCATATGCACCCGCTCATGGTACGTACAAGTTAGTTTTCCTATCTCCCGTCTCACTGAAAACTTGATACAGCTATATATAAGTTTGGAAAGGGATTTATATAATATGCCCGACGATGAATGTAGTGGATCTTATTTTCAAAATCAAACTCAAAGGATCTCATCTTTGAGGGTTAGTAATCTAAAAAATCGAATGATTAAATGACCCAAGTTAAGTAGGATCCGATAAAATGCCACTTAACCCATCGTGCAAGTAATAAAACAATATACAATAGAATAGATCGTAAAATAGGGAACAAGTCCTAAACAGACCTGGTAGAAGCTCCGAGCGTGTCCTCACATTAGGCGGCGAGCTCCTACTCTATAATTATGCATCAAACCAAAAACTAACACACTGCTAACTTAATGATGCATCAAATGTCCTATACGATATACACACCAATCATACATCAATTACACATAAGCTTTCCTATGCTACGTTTTATTAAATTATCATAATTACTTAGTTTACCTAATTAGTTCTTTAGCATCAGTTTTAATACACTTCAATCAGGTTATTCATATTTTATTTTTATTTACAATAAAAATATTTAGCACGTCAATTCATCAATCCTTGCCTGTTGTGCTAACAATCATTTATTTTAAATAATTAAATTGGAGGTAATTATACCTTGCATTGTCGGCAAATCGGCGATGGCTGGGGTTTCATTGCGTATCTTTGGGCTAGAATTTGGCCCTCGTCGGCATCCAAAGTTCGATCGGTTTCGACTGGATGAGCTCGATAGAAAATCCGGCGAATTCAAGCAAATCTAGTTTTTCGAAGGTTTCTAGCCATTTTCTGGCAAATTCTGTTGATTTTTAGGTAGCTTTTCAGCGGTTTTCTGGCAACTGTTACAAGCGGCAACTATTGGCGGGATGGCGGTGGTGTGGGGTGGTGTTGGCATCGGCTTGGTGAGCCCAACACGTCTACGACGTTGACAAGATTGGCAGAGGCAGTGGCCCGCCGAAAAAAGGATGAAACAGGGGCGGTCAGTGGTGGGGTGACTAGATCTGGCTGGGATGGGCGGCGTTGGGCTCCACTTTGGTTGGGGAAGGTCATAGGAGGGTCGGCGATGTCAAGGTGGTGACTAGATAGCATCGACAACGATCGTGTATGGCAAAATTGGTGACGAGAGTGCGGCGCTAGGGAGCGGCTCCCTCGTGTCGTGGGGACCAGACGACGGCTAGGGGCTCTCGGGGTAGCACTGCTACGACACGGCAAGGCTAGGCGCGTTGGTTGGTGTTGGTGACCGCGTTGACGACAAGTGGAGGGGCAGCGTCGAGGGTTTGGGGGAAGAAGAGAAGATGTCAGGGGAGAAATAGTTCGGTGGCAATATCATAAATAAATGTTGACTCGACTCCGACTTGAGTCAAAAATAATAACTATATCGTAATAAATCTAAAAAATAGGAAAAAATACTATAAAATATAATAAACGCCATAACATCACAATGACATGCTCTATAACTTATAACCCACCCAGCCTAAAAATAATTCTATGGTCTAATACTAAAATAAAAAAAAATCTGGGTGTGCTCTCATATATTCTGATAACTCATTCTGCTACTATCTTACTGACGTTATTATCATATACTTGGGCACACATGACCCTCATGGGTCATAACACACTACCGACACTAGCTTAGTACGCGTGTTCTAAAATTGACTCGACTGAAAATAATGATCGAACGGACCGGTTTAAACTATAAAACCTGAATTGGGTCACGAGTTTTACAGAAATATTTTAATATATATTTTATAAAACATTTTCTACTCGAATTGGAAATGTATTATCATGCTAAACCTCTTTCCTTATATTAGATCAAAATACTTTTGTTATATTATATTTGAATAGTCATAGGATCCAAAATTATGGCACACATTGGGCCTTTTGCACAAACTTGAAAAATAAAAATAGGGGTTTTTATCTCATTCGTTGACGGCTTATGTAATGTAAATACTAGAGTTCGGGGTTACATTAATGTCTACTGATCACTAAAAAATATCACTAAAAAATATCGCAATTAAATTAATTATTAAGTACAAAATTTATATAGAAAATGGCACAAGTTCAACTTTACATTGATAATTTTTTTGAAGTACCAAAGGTTACAAAGAAACCCTTAATTGCAAAGATCTTTCTTTCACTTCATTGCAGCATGAGGTTTTAAGTTTCAAATTTGTTACTTGACAATAGTGGCAATTTGACAAGTATAATTACTTAAAAGAGTATTTATCACATGTGACATGCGCAATTAGGCAAGAATAATTACTTTAAAAGAGTATTTTCACATGTGATATACGTTGTACGTACCAACTTGATATAAATACTCTCTTTACTAACATAGACTTGATCAATATTCAAGTAAGCACAAAATAGCTTTTTGATCAATTTGGACTAGTCAAGTCAAAGTTAACTAATTAAGTGATTCAACAGCCTCGAATCACCAATTCAACTCAACAAGGTGAAGCAAGTCTACGACTCGGCTAGGCCAAATGAACGAGTGAGCTAAACCGAGTTTGGAGAGCAAATGGACTCAACCAAACTAGAAAGTGGGTTAAACCGAGTTGGGCAAGCGCATGAACTCATCCAGACTAAGCTAGAAAGGGGACTAAACCGAGCCGAGTGAGTGCATGGACTCAACAAGACTAGGCTAGCAAGGGGGCTGAACCTAGCCAGGTGAGTGCCTAGACTCAACTAGATTAGGCTAGTAAAGAAACTAAATCGAGCCGCACAAGCACATGGACTCAACCAGAGTAGGTCCAGACTAGGACCATACTAGGTTAGCAAGGGGGCTGAACCAAGCCGGGTGAGTACATGGACTCAACTAGACTAGGACCAGACTAGGCTAGCAAGGGGTTGAACCAAGCCGAGTGAACACATGGACTCAACCAGACTAGGCTAGCCTCTTAGCTTAACCAGCCTAAAAAATACACTGATGATTCAGTAGACAAACTTTACTTGAGTATTCTCTCAAAGTTTAGCAATTTTTAGCCTAACCTCTTGGATAACCTCTTGACTGACCTCTTGTAGAGCCTCCAGAATGCGAGTAAAACACAAGAATAAAAGGCTCTATTTATAGAGAATAGAGGTGTGACTAATTGCTAGAAATGATCAAGAATATTCTTTTGTGCTTGGCATCTCTATGTACAAATTCGACTTTTGAGAAGATTTTGGTTATCTTTGAAATTTTATTTTGATTTTATCTAAAATTTATCAAAAAATCTCAATTAAATCAAGTTGGTTGTGTCCAATTGCAAATCTGTAAATAATTTAAAGTTGGTTTTGTCCAATTGCAAATCTGTAAATAAGTGGACTTATCCAAGATTACTCCAACATCTGCCCATATTTCTATTTTTTCCCAATAAAGACTTTATTCTTTCAAGTTTGATCAATATGGGTTATCTCTACAAAGCTTCTTACTATTCAAAATAACTATCATGAGTCGTGGCTTAATAAATCACCAATCAAAGATTTATTCAATTCAATTTATTTTATTTTGCTTTAACACTATTTTTATGTTGAATCGTGATCGTACATTAGCCCCCACGTTTTATATGCGCTAATTGTGAATCAAGCATGTAAAACGGGAAAGTAATGATAGAAAGTTCAATCAAAATTTTGAAACATAACCACAAAGATAATGATCAAGGCCAATGGAAAAAAGTCGGGATGTGTGGTTGAAAATAACAGTTATTATTAGGTAGAAGCCCAAAGATCACTTGACAATAATGCAAACTCGTGCCTTTTTTTTCTTTTTTGAGCTAAGCATAAAATTAAGAACATTTTAAGTAGGTAAAACCCCTCTAAGATCGAAACAAAGCCTTGGACATACAAGAATAGAGAAATTAAAATCTTTATTTTCATCATCCATTAGAACTTCAAAGCACCCATCATTAATACGCCAAACCTTCTGAGAAGAAGTAGTAAGTGTTAAAATAGGTATTTTGACGGTTACTTTCAGCAAGGGTATAAAGAAATGATCGTATGCAGAAGAGAAAATTATGTCAGATTCAATAAATTTAATGATAAAAAATGCTATTCTTGTTTATCTATACATAACTTTGTTAGGATATGAATAAGTGAAAGGACGTGAGCCATATTTTACGTTAAATAGGTCATTTACCATCTCAGAACTCTCGTTATCATCATTGACATGACAAGAATTTGATTCAATAGCATTGATAAGAGGATGATAGGAATGAGATGACCCTTATGAAGCTTGGTGATGGGGGAAAATTGAGGTATAAACAAAGGTATTTTCAATGCATGTTCATGCAAATGGATAACTTGTGAGACCGTAGACAACAAGATTTGTCTACAAATAATGATGATGGCTATGTTGGTTTGGGTATTTCAAAATGAATTGGTGACGAACTACAAGAAGTGGAAGTGATTGAGTTGAGATGTACCAAAGAGCTAGTAGAAGAATTCATGTCATGGTGATTTGTCGACAAAGATGTCATTGTTACCATCAAATATTTCTCTTGAAGTAGAACATTGTTTTGTGTAGAAGAATTAATGTCAGTATCATTTTTTGACGCAAGTCCAAAATTTGCCATTAGGTTTGTGTCCTGAGGTGCAATTGATAATGCAAGTAGTGGAGCTGAAAGTGTTTTTTTAGTTTCCATATGCTCGTTGACAGCTGTTGGATTTATTTTCTGAAACATTGTTTCAAAAGAGGGTAGAGGAAGCGTTTGTTTTACTTCCTCATGTTCATCCCCTTGTTCAAAGCTTTTTGTTTTGGTTAGCTGGCAGTCTTTTGCACTTTGCTTTTGGCATTTGAGGGCAAGAACATAAATTACTTTGCTTGGATAATTGAGAAAGTGTATAATCTCTTGAAGTTTTACTACAATGCTTGCCTTTCTCAACAAATGTACTCTCATAAGAGGAGTTCTCTTTTTGTTGTCTTACAATGGCTTCAAACTTTTTTGTATATTCTTCATTTTGACGAATTAAACTTATGATGAGTTCGTCTATGTCAAGGAGATCAACATAATGCTCAAAGCCTTGCAATGTTGAAAAAAATGTAGAAGGATCTTTTGTGAGTAATCTTTGGAGAAATTTAACGACCATGTAACCATAGTTCTAGCATTTGGACCCTTAGTTAAAATATTAATAGTTTTAGTGACACTACAACCTTTTAAGTGGTTCCCTAGCGAGTTGTCAGATGTTTGCTCAAAACTATGGCATGCATTGGGCCTTTTGCACAAAATCAAAAAATAAAAATAGGGGTTGTTGCCTTGCTCAATGAGGGCTTATGCGATGCAAAGACTAGAGTTCAGGGGTAACCAAGGCTCACATGTTAGTGAAAAAAATCACAATTAAATTTACTACTAAGTACGAAATTTTCACAGAAAAATAGCACAAGCTCAACTTGTCATTGATAGTTGCTTTGAGGTGAAAAAATTTACAAAGAAACTTTTAATTGCAAAGATCTTTCCTTCACTCCATTGTAGTATGTGGTTTTAAGCCTTAAATCTATTGATTGATAATAGTTGCAATTTGACAAGTATAATTACTTAAAAGAGTATTTATCACATGTGATATATGCAATTTGGTATGAATAATTATTTAAAAGAGTATTTATTACATGTGATACACGTTTTATGTACCAACTCGTTCTAAATACTCTCTTTACTAAAATAGACTTGACCAATATGCAAGTAAGCACAAAAGAGTTGTTTGAACAACTCGGGCCAGTCAAGTCAAAGTTAACTAATTAATCGAATTAGAAGCCTTGAATCAATTATTCAACTCAACAAGGCAAAGCAAATCTATGACTCGACTGGGCCAAATGAACAAGCCAGCTAAATCTAGTCAGGCAAGCACATTGATTCAACCAAGCTAGCAAGTGGGCTAAACCAAGTTGGGATAGCGCACGGACTCAACCAAACTAAGCTAGCAAGGGGACTAAACAAAACTGGGTGAGAGTATGGACTCAACCAAACTAAAGAAACAAGGGGGTTGAACTGAACCGGGCGAGTGCATGGACTCAAAACCAAACTAAGCTAGCAAAGAGGTTGAAGTGAGTTGGGCAAGCACATGGACTCAATTAGACTAAGACCAGACTAGGCTAACAAGGGGACTAAACCAAGCTAAGCAAGCATATGACTCAACCAGATTAGGCTAGCAAAGGAGCTAAACCAAGCCGAGCGAGCACATGGACTCAACCAAACTAGGCTAGCAAGGGGGCTGAACCAAGCCAGACGAACATATGGACTTAACCAGACTAGGCTATCTTCTTAACTTAACTACCTTAAAAAATACACCGATGATTCAGTAGATAGAGTTTATTTGAGTATTAATTTTTGGCTTGACCTCTTAGATGATCTTTCGGAGAGCCTCTAGTCTATGAGAGGCTATATTTATAGAGAATAGAAGGTGTGGCTAATTGCTATGAATGCCCAAGAACATCTCTACATGCAAATCCAACTTTTGATAAGACCTTCGGTTATCTTTAATATTTTATTTAATATTATCTAAAATTTATCAAAAAATCTCAATTAAATTAAATTAGTTGTGTCTAATGGCAAATATATAAATAAGTGGAAGTTGGTTTTGTCCAATGGCCACCCCTATTTCCAACTTTTTCCGATGAAGACTTTCTTCTTTCAAGTTTGACCAAACAATATTCAAAATAACTATCATTAGTTGTTCATTTATAAATCAGTAATCGAAAATTTATTTGATTCAATTAATTTTATTTTATCTTGATATTATTTTTATATTGAATCATGATCGTACATTGTTATATGTAATTATCATATGATTGTTGCTACAAAAGGGTTTATTTATTTCAATATTGGACACAATGTTAAACTTTATAAGTTATTTATTTAAATCGTGTGTGAGTTGGGTTCATGTGAACATATTCCTATATTGTAAGAAAGTAGGAAAAATTTTCTATCGAGCTAATATGGCCATTTTATCTTAAATAGGAGCTAGGAATTTTCCCATTTGCTTAAATTTATTCGTTAGGTCGGGTTGAAGCATGTTCAAACGTAGTTTAGTTTAAGTATCGTAATTGAATTCAAGCACATTCACCCGGATTGAACGAGTCATATTCACAGTGATTTCAACCTTGCATCAAGAATGGTTAACTCTCGTGTAAAGTTGGGTTAAAAGCATATACAAATATTAGGGTTCGGAACGGGGTAGATCTAGTCTCACACCCTCTCAACAAGTCCGCCGAGTTTTTTTTTTGTTTTTGTTTTTAAGGTAGTGCACATCCACTTACACCACAATCAAGGATTGAGAGCCGGACTGTAACACAAAGCCAATCCAAAATCTCAAAGTAGGAGAGTGTTCACCACCAACAGGCCAACTCAACAAAGCAAATTCATTAAGATTAAAAGAAGAAGATCAAATTTTCAATGAAGAAAGACTTGTTACTTTGTACCATCAAGGGAGAGGATTCGGTCCGTTTGGTTTTGAACCAACGGAACCGAATTTCCAAAATGGGGTTCGACCACTCAAATTTCATAACCCGAAATGTGTCCAAGATCAAATCGAACTAAACTAAATTACTTTAGTTATGTTCGATTTGGCTTATTCAAAATTGAAATTATTAAAATTATATCAAAATTAATTATTATTTTTATAAAAAAAATTAAAACATAATTTAAGTATCATTATCACATTCAAAAGTATCATGATCAAATTTTCAATGAAAAACCGTATCGCTCTCCTTCTCCTTCAAATCCAATACATCTTACTTTGGACCGTGATACATACAGGACTGCTGCATGTAACATCAATATTTTGATTTTGGGTCAACCTGCCTTGTTCGGATTTTCCTTTAACATCAATATTTTCAGAACTACTGCATGTAACAAAAATCGATATTTCGTTGGAAATTACAATACGTATTTTGATGGATATTTGATTAAATATTGATGAGAAAATACCTTTTAATATCTAATAAAATTATTTATAATTTTAAAATTTGATTAAACTTAGGTCAATCTAGTTGAACCAAATATATTCCATTGTGGCAATAAATTTGGTATAGTAAAGGTATGATATTTAAAATTATAATTTATATAAATAAAATATTTTTTCTTTTCTAAAGCTAGCATGATCAATACACTTAACACTCCAACTCAACTTGGCTCTTCGACAAATGGTTGCTCTATTTGTAACTCAACAAATTCATATTCCGCATCAGGGACCTCAATTAAAAAACAAGACTGATGATATATGCAGGTTTTTATTTTCCTTAACGCACTCATCATTCATTCATTGATTAATACGGTTCTAATGATCTTCATATACATACATACATACATACATACATATATATATATATATATATATATATAACGATTGAGGTGTGCCCGAAGTAGAAAATTTTTTCTGCCCCACACTTTGATTAGGGTCATCTGATTATAAAGATGGCCCAGATGCATTATTTTCAAAAGAAATTTTACTTTTTTTCTCAAAGGCGCCAGCCACAACGTTGCCGTCTCCGGCCAAGGGCGGCCATGTCTGGTCGCCCCCGGCCAAATCCAGCTGCAAGGCAACCAGACATGCCAACGACGGTTGGATCAGGGCATGGGCCACAAATGTGGCTGCGCGGCCTTGTGGCACCGCGACAGGGGCCAGGTCCGGCCACCGTGTTCTGGACTTGGCTGTCTCCCAACCAGATCTAGCCGGAGGGATGGCCAAGTCCTGCTTGTGGTGAACAAACTTGGCCGATGGCGGCTAGTTATGGCCTCCTTGCCCGATAAGGTCGAGTAGCCACATCTGTGGCCGTGCGGCCCGATCCCACCGCGCAGTTGAGGAGGGGGAGGGAGGCGCTGCTGTGGAGGGAGGAGGAGGGTAGGGGCGAGGCATGGAGGAGGGGGAGGGAGGTGCCATCAGGGAGGTGGCGAGGCCAGCCGAACTTGACTACGGAGTTGTCCGTGGCAAGGGCTATGGCAAAGGTGGTGAAGGCGGCGACTAGGAGACGAGGGAGAGGATGACGCGGAATGGGGAGAAGGTTTTTTTTTACTCTTTTTTAATAAAAAGAATGGATTTGGGTCGTCCTTGCAATCATATGGCCTAGATCAACTTTAGGGTAGAAAATTTTTTCTGCCCCGGGCTCACAATTACTTTACCCATATATATATATATATATATATATATATATATATGGATAAAAGGTAGCTGTGTTGCAGCACAGCCAACTTGGCTGTGATTCACTTTCCTCTTATCCAACGGCAAAAAATTATATCAATCCCAAATGAAATACTAGCCAGAGAGCCTATGGAAATTCATCTTCCCTGCAACTTCGCCGCCTCCTCCACCAGCCTCCTCCACAAGCTCACCCCCAAGCGTGCCAATTTCCTCCTCCCTCCTTTATTTTGCAGGCGACTCTGTTTTTCCACCCTTTGCCGTGCCACCCAATCGCTAGTGACCTCGCCCCCGGCCGCTCGCTGGCGACTTCGAGAGCAAGTCGTAAAATATTGACAGTGAGCAAGTTAATTTTTTTTTACGAAATTATTTTTTATATATATTTTTAAATTTATTTCATAATATTGACTAAGCGAGTTAAGTTTTTATTACGAAATTATTTTTTTAATTTTTTTTAAATTTAGATCGTAAAATTAAGTCGGGTCGAGAGCGAGTCAAATTTTTATTACGAAAATTTTAATTTTTTTAAATTTAAGATCGTAAAATTAAGTCGGGTCGAGAGCGAGTCAACTTTTTATTACGAAATTATTTTTTTAATTTTTTTTAAATTTAGATCGTAAAATTAAGTCGGGTCGAGAGCGAGTCAATTTTTTTTTACGAATTTGCCATCCACCTCTGTGTTGCCCGCACCCACTGCCGGCGGCCCGCTCTGGCCGGCGACGTTGCCGCCGGCGGCCCGCTGCTAGCCAGCGATGTCGTCGCCTCGCCACCGTCATCAAGTCCGGCGTCCCCTCCTGTATCCTCTCCCACCTCCTTGCCTTCTCTGTGGCCGCCCGCTCCATCTCCACTGCCGACGCCGTCGGTGCCAACGTCGACAACCTCCTCGACCTCTTCTCCCCCGGCGGCGACGGCAAAATCGGCGCGATCATCGACGATATCCGGGCCAAGAGCCCCGGTTCGTGCACCGTGCGGCGAAGATCCGGCGTAAAACAGAGGTGGCCGTGGCGGGAGAGGTCGACCGTGCTGAGGGAGGGAAATCGAGTGCCGGGGGAGGGAGAGGTCGACCGCATAGGCGAGCGCCGAGGGGGGGCGGAGAGGTCGAGCGCGGGGGAGGTGAGGCGAGCGACCGACCGGCTTTGGTGGGAGGCGAGCGACCGACATCAATTTTTATATGATATTAAAAAACAGAGGAACGAGGGCTGGAAAAAAAATCACAGCTCCCATCCCTCGCCACTCATTGCCGTTGGTGGGAGAACTTTCATACCTACATCAATTATTTCCAGCCGTTGGATTGAATCCAACGGCTGGAAACTGCAGTACAGCCATCTTGGCTGTACTGCAGTACAGCAATCCTCATCTCTTTATTTTATAGTATTTCGTAATATTAACGCAAGTGGAGAGCGAGTCGTGGGAAAATATGAAAACTACCCCTCTCGAAAAATATGAAAAAATAGGGTAAAATACCATAAATATCATTAGAATTCGATTATTTTATTTTTTGAATTTTTTAATATTTTTTGGGATTTATTTCGTAATATTAACTAGAGTCGGGAGCGAGTCAAGTTTTTATTACAAAATTACCCCTGTCAATTTCCTCCTACCTCCTTTATTTTGTCGGCGACTCTATTTTTCCACCCTTTGCTGTGCCACCCAATTGCTAGTGACCTCGCCGCCAGCCGCTCGCTAGCGATTTCGAGAGCAAGTCGTAAAATATTGACCGTGAGCGAGTCAAGTTTTTTTTACAAAATTATTTTTTATATATATTTTTAAATTTATTTTGTAATATTGACTCAGGTTGGAAGCGAGTCAAGTTTTTATTACGAAATTATTTTATAAATTTAGATTGTAAAATTAAGTCGGGTCGAGACTCGAGTTAAATATAGTCGCAAGCGAGTCACACTTTTATTATAAAATTATTATATATATATATTTTTAATTTATTTTGTAACAGTGGCTTGAATCTGGAGCGGGTTAATTTTTTATAATAAAAATTTGACTCGGCCCAAACTCGAGTCAATATTACAAAATAAATGCCAAAAATATTAAAAAAATACAGGAAAATATTATAAAATAAAATAATCGAATTATAATGGATTATTTTATTTTATAGTATGTTACCCTATTTTGTTCATATTTTAAAATAAAAACTTGACTCGGTCCCGACTCGAGTTAATATTACGAAATAAATCCTAAAAAATTTAAAAAAAGTATAGGAAAATACCCTAAAATAAAATAATCTAATTCTAATAGATTATTTTATTTTATGGTTTTTAATTCTATTTTTTTCATATTTTTTGAAAGGGGTAGTTTGGTAATAAAAACTTGACTCGGTCCTAACTTGTATTAATATTACGAAATAAATCCCAAAAAATATAAAAAAATACAGAAAAATAACATAAAATAAAATAATTGAATTATAATGGATTATTATATTTTATGGTATTTTATTTTATTTTTATATTTTTTAAGATATATTTCGTAATATTGACTCGAGTCGGGACCGAGTCAAATTTTTATTACGAAACTACCCCTGCCTTTTCCTCTTCCCTCCCCTGTTTCGCCGGCGACCCTGTTTTTCCACCGAGCCAGCCGATCGCCGGCCGCCCACCACCGGCCAACGACGCCCCTCCCTTCTTGATTCCTTCCCGGGTGACCCAAGGTGAGCAGGACGAGTGGCGCGGCATGGGTCACTAAGGATCTGCTGCTGCCGTCCTGTCGTCACGGAGCATTGTCCAGGGAGAAGGGATCATCACCACCTTGGGGAAGGAACTGCCGCAATCACAGGAAACAGAGGACTTGGAGTAAAAACAGAGGAGTCATGCCGTCCTTGCCGTGAAGCTTGCCGGAGTCGAGAAGTCCCCGGTGAAGACAGAGATCGATTGGAAGAAGAAAGAAAGAATCTTGCTACCACTTTTGTTGCCGGAAGTTCATCAACTGTTCTGTTATTTTTGTCGACGGAAAGGAGTCGCTGCTGCCGTCCAAACCTGCCAACAAGAGTTCCTCATTTGTTTTGGTCGGAGCGGCGCGGCGGCGGCGGGGCAGAGCGGCGCGGCAAACGAATTTTTTTTTTTTTGAAAGGGTGAGGGGGGAATGTCCAGCCGTTGGATAAAATCCAACGGCTGGAACACTGCAGCACAGCCAAGATGGCTGTGCTGCAGTACAGCCTCCCCCTCCTCATATATATATATATATATATATATGGAGAAAGGAAGTTCTGTGCTGCAGCACAGCCAAGATGGCTGTGCTGCACTTTTGATCCAACCGTTGGATTATAATCCAACGGCTGCCTATTAAATCCCGAACAGGTGAAAACATAGAAAGGCATCGTCTTTCTTTCTGTTCCCCCGTGAGGATCGCTTTGTAGTGAACAAATCGCAGCTTTCCCCTGTGCGGATCGCTTCGTATGGGATGATGGAGGCGGCGAATGGCGTCGCGTCTGGTAAGCGCTGCTGCTTTTTGCTTTGCTGATTTGTGTGTGTGTCGTTTGAAGAAGTTGAAGGGCGTTTCGGCCCACACTCTGTTGGGGTCTTCACCACGGTGAAGAACTAATTCCTTACCTTGTGAAGAAGCTGTAATTACTTGCAGTATGGTTTCTAGTGGAGCGGGATTGAACTCTTGCATAGTAGAAACTTAGTTTTATTATCTAGTCCTTTCATTATAGCTAATGTATGAAGTTTTCCCACGTTCTCTTCCCATCATCTTTGCTATACCATCTTGTCACGATATAATCACTGTTCAAACTTGTTTTAGGTGAAGCTGGCTGACAAGAAAGCTACCCTGAAGAAATTGCAATGAGAATTAATGACGTGGAGGAGTGAATCTGATAAGATTCAGAAAGATCTTGATTTTGCAGAACATGAAGTTGGGATTTTTTTGGAAGCAATCGAGTCATTTGTTTAAGATTCTACTGATGTTGATCCAGTGAGGGAGAGCAATTTTGATTATCTTGATCATCTTCCACCTATAGTTAGTTGTCTTCCTTTTAGCTTTCTAATCTTATGATGTGTGGTTGATAAAATCTTGATCATCTTCCGCCCCTGTTTCTTCCCTTCTCTGGCCGCCGCGGCCCTTTCCCCGCCGCTCCCGCCCTTCCGCGCTGGCGTCTTCCTCCCGCCGCTCCCGACCCTCCCCGCTTCCCCCGCCCCTCCGCGCCGGCGTCTTCCTCGACCCCTCCGACTTCGGCCTCGAGGGCGACGTCGGTCCGGACGTTTCCTTCGACCTCCCCGCACCGCCGCTGCCGCCTCGGTCATGGCCGCTCCCATTCCACATCGTCAGCAGCTTGAGATGTCTTTTTCAGCGGCAACATTTGGCTGGCGGGGCGGCTGCGGCCTGGGGTGTGGCGTTGCCGACCGTGGGTTCGAACAGGGGCGGCGGGTCGAGAGCGGGATGAGTCGGGAAGGCAGCGGGCGGAGGGGAGGGAAGGTCGACGACAATTTCGTAATAAAAACTTTACTCGTTCTCGACTCAAGTAAATATTACGAAATAAATTTAAAAAATAAAATAAAATAATTTTGTAATAAAAACTTAACTTGCTCATGATTCGAGTCAATATTAAGAAATAAATTTAAAAAATAAAATAAATAATTTCATAATAAAAACATGACTCGCTCCCGACTCGAGTCAATATTACAAAATAAATTTTTTAAAAAATAAAATAATTTCTTAATAAAAAATTGACTCGCTCCTGACTCGAGCCAATATTATGAAATACATCTTAAAAAATTTGAAAAAATAAAGTAAAATACCATGAAATAAAGTAAAATACCATGAAATAAATCAAAAATTATTTCGTAATATTGACTCTAGTCCGGACAGAGTCAAGTTTTTATTACAAAATTACCCCTGCCCATTTCCTTCCCAACTTGTGTCAATATCACGAAATAAATCTAGAAAAAAATGAAAAAATGGATAAAAATATCATAAGATAAAATAATCAATTAGAACTCAATTATTTTATTTTATGGTATTTTATTATATTTTTTATATTTTTCGGGATATATTTCGCAATATTAACTAGAGTCGAGAGCGAGTCAAATTTTTATTTCGAAATTACCCCTGCCAATTTCCTCCTCCCTCCTTTATTTTGCAGGCGACTCTGTTTTTCCACCCTTTGCCGTGCCACCCAATCGCTAGTGACCTCGCCCCCGGCCGCTCGCTGGCGACTTCGAGAGCAAGTCGTAAAATATTGACAGTGAGCAAGTTAATTTTTTTTACGAAATTATTTTTTATATATATTTTTAAATTTATTTCATAATATTGACTAAGCGAGTTAAGTTTTTATTACGAAATTATTTTTTTAATTTTTTTAAATTTAGATCGTAAAATTAAGTCGGGTCGAGAGCGAGTCAAATTTTTATTACGAAATTATTTTTTTAAATTTTTTTAAATTTAAGATCGTAAAATTAAGTCGGGTCGAGAGCGAGTCAACTTTTTATTACGAAATTATTTTTTTAATTTTTTTAAATTTAGATCGTAAAATTAAGTCGGGTCGAGAGCGAGTCAATTTTTTTACGAATTTGCCATCCACCTCTGTGTTGCCCGCACCCACTGCCGGCGGCCTCGCTCTGGCCGGCGACGTTGCCGCCGGCGGCCCGCTGCTAGCCAGCGATGTCGTCGCCTCGCCACCGTCATCAAGTCCGGCGTCCCCTCCTGTATCCTCTCCCACCTCCTTGCCTTCTCTGTGGCCGCCCGCTCCATCTCCACTGCCGACGCCGTCGGTGCCAACGTCGACAACCTCCTCGACCTCTTCTCCCCCGGCGGCGACGGCAAAATCGGCGCGATCATCGACGATATCCGGGCCAAGAGCCCCGGTTCGTGCACCGTGCGGCGAAGATCCGGCGTAAAACAGAGGTGGCCGTGGCGGGAGAGGTCGACCGTGCTGAGGGAGGGAAATCGAGTGCCGGGGGAGGGAGAGGTCGACCGCATAGGCGAGCGCCGAGGGGGGGGCGGAGAGGTCGAGCGCGGGGGAGGTGAGGCGAGCGACCGACCGGCTTTGGTGGGAGGCGAGCGACCGACATCAATTTTTATATGATACTAAAAAACAGAGGAACGAGGGCTGGAAAAAAAATCACAGCTCCCATCCCTCGCCACTCATTGCCGTTGGTGGGAGAACTTTCATACCTACATCAATTATTTCCAGCCGTTGGATTGAATCCAACGGCTGGAAACTGCAGTACAGCCATCTTGGCTGTACTGCAGTACAGCAATCCTCATCTCTCTCTCTCATATATATATATATATATATATAAAGGTTACACATATATAAGTTTTAAGATATATAAAATATATTAATTAAAATTCATGTTAGTCATCCCGAGCTATAGCACGTTGCCTTTTTGTTGTTTGATCCCTTACCCACTTTTAATAAAAATACATTAGATATAAATAAAACTACACATACCCTGAAAATTGTAGGGGTTCTAAGTCCATGTTGTGACTCTTAACATTGTAGGATCAAAATAAATAAATAAATAATAAAAATAAAAATATTTTAGGACCATTTTTTATTTAAATTTGTGGTTTTTCTTTATTTTGAGTCCACTTGTGGATATTAAACGAACCTTTTGTTTAATCAATATACACGTTTGGCTTTCCATGATTCTCCCACCATCTCCTATATTTTAAACAACAAAATTAAAATAAATTACCTTAACTATATAGGCTATATTGGTCAACTTTAGGGCAGTTTTGAAATAGAGTTTGGCCACCTAATTTCACGCCGAACTAAACCTGAAATTTCTCCAAAATCAAATCGAATCAAATCGATATGAACTGAATCGAAATATTTTAGTTCTGTTTAGTTTGGTTTATATAAAACCAAAATAATTAGAACTATATCAAAATTAATGTTTGCACAAAATTGTGGCACACATTTGATCTTTTGCACAAATTTGAATAATTGGAATGTGTTGTTGTCTCGCTTGTTGAGGGCTAATATGATGTCAATTATAGAGTTTGGGGTTACATCAAGGTGCACTTGTCATTAAAACATATCACAATTAAATCAACTATTAAATACGAAATTTGCACGACAAAATAACACAAGTTCAACTTTTCATTAATAATGCTTTGAGCTACAAAAGTTTTAAAAGAAACTTTTGATTACAAAAATCTTTCGTTCACTCCATTGTAGTACAAGGTTTTAGGCGTCAAGTCTATTATTTGACAATAGTTAAAATTTAACAAGTGTAGTTACTTAAAGGAATATTTGTCGCTTGTGATTTACAGTGTATGCTAACTTGATCTAAATATTTTCTTTAGTAAATATCGACTTGACCAATATTCAAATAAGCTTAAAAATTTTTTTGATCAACTTGGGCTCGTCAAGTCAAAGTCAAATTAACTAACCAACTTATCAGCCTTAAATCAGGAATTCAATTTAACAAGGCGAAGCGAGTCTACTATTCAACTAGACCAAGTGAGTGAGCCAGTTGAACTAAGTTGGGCTAGTACAATGGTCTCAACCTAACTAGCAAGTAGGCTGAACTGAGCCGGACAAATGCACGGAGTCAACTAGATTAGGCTAGCAAGGGGGTTGAACCGAGTCGGACGAGCGCATGGACTCAACAGACTAGGCTAGCCTCTTGACTTAACAAGCCTAAAGAAATATACAAATGATTCGGTTGATAGACTTTTTGATCGGTTTAAGTTTGGTTTGGTTCTGAACCGAACTTTCAGGCACTTAGGAAATTTACCTAAGGGCCCAACTAAACCGAACTAAGAGTTAAGAATAACTAAACCAATCCTACAATTTTAGTTAGGACCAAAATCTCGTTAGCTCTACTCAACATAATTAGTAAATGTGTTAATTGATCCACGTGATTCAAATTATAAAAAAACTATTTAGTAATTTGCTATTGAAGTCAATGAAAAATAAAATTGGCTTAGAATTTCTCATTTAGTTGCATGCCATGTGTTTTTATTTTTTTTCTATGTAGAATTTGAGATTAACTAAAAAAATATTTATAAGATCATAGATTTATGGTAGTTTTAGTAAAATTTCAAAGTAAATAAAAATAAAAATAAACTATATCATATTAGTTAGTGTTGGCATACATCCTTATGCTGTAGTTTTGATTGATAGAATTTTATAAGGAGAGGTAATATGTTGTAAGGCCTCACAAAGATGTAAAGCCCAATCAGCTTTAAGCAATTGACCCACATAGTAAATATATTCATGGTAGTTTTGTTATTTATAGAATAAATGGGTACTCTTATATATGTTTCTCTAGTTATTCATCGGGTCTTGTAGCAAGTATTCATTTTAAGTAAGACTTTCCTTTTAACACCCCGTTTCGGCTCACCCGTGAACCAACACGGAAATGTCACCGGCGACCGAACCGTTCGCTAATCTACTGGGTTCGGTTAAGCCAACCCGGATCTGCCCTCGGTGTCTCAAGATGGAGATGCAAACATGAAATGCATGGATGGGATGCGTGGGTTCTAACGTAGTCCTACATGCATGCTATGATGTGCAAGCAAAACAAAACCATGCAACAGCAAGAAATGTTTAATTAAAAATTATCCACGACAAGGGTATATAAATATTTTATCAAAATATGATAAAACATAATAATCTACCGTAGCATTCATCATTATCTCTTTCGTTTCAATTGAACCAAGGTTGAACTCAGGGCTCCCTAATCATTCACATCTACCCGTTCATTTCATAACAAGCAATTCATCCAATTAAACACGTCAAAATTATCATTCATATAGCATTAACACAACATCATTATACGTTACACGCGGCAGGTACATGTGTGTGCGGTTCTGTGCTGCTCCTCCGCAATCCCGACAGCTTTCATTGCTCGCATTTCTCACCTACATATATATAGAAAAACCGTCAGTAACGAGTGTTACCGGCCCGAAAAATAACTAATATCAATCTGGCACAAGAGAGCAAACTCTCCTGTTGAATGAAAACCATATACTTCCTCAAGAACTCTCATCAGGGCACATATAGGAGCCGTCGCCCTCGGGTCGACAACGTCCCCCTTTCTTTCTCATTCTCATACCTTGGCCATTTCTCTATCGCTTCTCGCATCAAATCTCATTCCTTTCTGCCCTCTGCACCTTCCATATTACTCCTAGCCTTGAGTACGAAGGCCGAGCACTCTCAGGCAGTTGCCTTTAGTACCCTTTGAAACCACAAGTCTAGACATGCGCTGCAATGCAGTACCTGTGAACCTCCACGCTTCTCCGGGTTTGAGGAACTCAAAGGTGGAGTTGTCAGGATCCCTCGGGAATGAAATGGCCGGCACACCATTCCAGAGCCCACTATCGACACACACGTGCCCGCTCGCGTAGCACGGTAGTCGGATTTCCCTCATTCAATCTCTCACTGAAAACGCGAAAACTATACATATATAAAGGTCTGGGTTGGGATTTATACAATAGGCCCGAAGGCAATGTGAGCTGGATCTGAAGTTTGAAAACAAACTCGAGGGATCTCATCCTCGAGGGTAATTAATTCGGAAAATTGTTGGCTAAATGGCCCGAGTTAAGTGGGATCCGATAAAACGCCACTTAACTCATCCTGCACATGATAAATCAAATACACAATAGAATAGCGTAAATCAGAGAACGAGTCCTAAACGGACCTGGTAGAAGCTCCAAACGGGTCCACGCGCCTAGGCGGCGAGCTCCTACACCGTACCTACACAATCAAGCTAAAAACTAACGCCCGCATGATGAATCACACATCCTATAGCATGCACACACAATCAACACAATCACGCAACAATCAACACACATCAACCTATATCAATTCTAGCAAGTCTACTTAGGCTAGTTTGCATTAGATCATGGTCATTACCTAGTTACCCTAATTAGTTTCTTAGCCTCCATTTTTAACACCATTCAATCAAACAAATTTCATATTTTATCCTTAATCAAATCTACATTTATATATATTATTATAACACACAATTCACCAATCCTAGCATGCAATTCTAATAATCAATACTTTCAAATAATTAAGTTAAAATAAATTATACCTCGCGTCGTCGAAAATCGGCGACGGCTAGGGTTTTCGTTTCGTGGCTTGAAACTCGAATTCGGCACCTAGCGGCCTCCGAAGTCCGATCAGATTGGACCGAGTGCGTTTGGCGGATGATCCGGTGAATTTCCCACGAATCCAATTTTCCGGCAGTTCCGGCGGTTTTCCGGCGAGTGTCGGCAGTTTTATGGCGGATTCCGCGGCTCGCCGGTGATTCGGGATGGGGCAATCAGGCGGTCTATTGGCACCAGCTCGACGAGCTTGGTCCGATGGTGGTGTCAAACAAAGCAGCCGGGGTGGCGGTGGCCGTCGGCGGCGGCGTCAAAAATGGGTGGCGGCCACGGCGTGCTCCGATCGAGGCTGCGGCCGGCCTCAACGGCGGTCGGGATGATGGGGGAAACGTCGGTGACAGCGAGGGGGTGGTCGTCGGGGTCACAGCGGTGGCAGAGTGGCCCGGACGGTGGCGAATCGACGAGGGAGCACATCGCGGCTTGTGGGGCGATTTCGGCGTCGTGGTGGCGAGACGGTGGCCGGGGTGGGTCGTGGCGGCACGGTGACTGCACGGCTGGGCGGGGCGGCGTTGATCGGCGGCTGTACGACGTCGGCGGTGACGAGCACGAGGGTTTGGGGAGGGTAAGTGTCGGGAGGGAGAAAATACCCTCAATGGCAGTTTCATAATTAAGTATTGATTCGATTCCTACTCGAGTCAAAATAATAACTAGTTCGTAATAAATTCTAAAAAAATATAGAAAAATATGGAAAAATTTCATAAAATAAAACAAACACAACAACATCCAAATGGCATGCTCTATAACTAATAACCCACTCGAATATAATCCAACGCGTCCTAACACGTTATTCGGCTTAAAACTATTTCTACGATCAAACATATAAAAAGAAAAAATACTGCATACTTTCATATATTCTGATAACTCATATCTCACCATCTTCTCGACGTTATCATTATATATTCAGGTACACCTGACTCTCATCGCTCATAACTCACGGCTGGCCTCGACTCAGTACGCGGTTCATGAAACTGACTCGACTCGAACCAACTGAGCTGTTGGTAACGTAAAACCCTGACTCGAGTCACGGGTTTTACAATCTATATAGGTGAGAATTTGGAGGATTGAGTGCTATTAGGAATACAGAGGAGCAGCAATGCAATTTTGCATATATGTACTCGCTGAATGAAATTGATGTTGTTGAATGGTGAATTGTTGTGAATGATGTGAATTGAATGTTATTTCTGTGAATTGACAAAATGTTTTGCATGTGATTGAAAATTTGAGAATAGAAATGAACAGGTTGAGCAATGAGGTCTAGAATCATTCAGAAGATCAGAAATAAATAAAATTGAAATGTTGAGAAAATACATCATGTTTCTGCTATGTATTCATTTTTATTGATTTATATATATATATATATATATATATATATATTATATATTATTATTGTTTGTTGGATAGAGTGATCCTTATTGCATTTTTAGGGGATACTCAGTTTGCATTGTTTTAAAAATAGTTATTTTCTTTGAACTTTTAACTTGTTTGGTTATTTTGCACAGATTGCATATCTCAGCATGCATTTAGAACCACGATAGTGCCTAAGCATCTCATCCATACATTGAATACTTGCATTACCATATTGAGACGCCGAAGTTAGATCCAGGTCGGTTTAATCGAATCAAGTAGATTAGCGAATAGTTCAGTTGCGGATAGCATTTCTAATTTGGTTTCTGGGTGAACTGGAACAGGGTGTTACAATGAGCATGAATTCCTGTAGAGATAGTGTTCCTGAAGCACAATTATTTAGAGACAATTAAATAATTCAAGAATAAAAAATCGCAGGCTTATTTGTTGGGGGATAATACTCCTTATAATTCACTAATAGTAAAAAACTACAAAAATAGTTTCTTTTTCAAGTTGTAGGACTTGGATCTTTTACACAAACTCTTACATAAAATCGGTGATTGAAACACAATAATGAAGCCAATTGGTGGAGGCCTTTAAGCCTTTAAATCTCCAACATTCTTTCAATCTTTCGTAAATATCTCAATTATTCTTACCTTGATGATTGAAATAACTAGGCTGATGGAAACGTGTCTCGAAACATAAATCTAATACACGGGCCTTGTTGCATTGATATATAGTTAAGCCCGAGTAGGAAGTAAGTGGGGCCCATTAGACACATAAAGCGGCCCCAATGCATATACATATTTTTAGTGAAGATGAAATTAATTTATTAAGTTTTATATAATGAACAATTATTGAAAGAAATTCAAAATAAGGCTATAGTGGTTATTATTATGAAATGACCAAAATTTTTATTTGATAAATTAAATCTCTTATGGAAAGATGCATGATTAAATTTTAAACTTTTTTTTAAAATTTGAGGGAAAAAACATTATGATATTGCGGGTGTTATACATGAAGGAGAGTCAATAAGTTATCGAGTTATAAAATTACATTTGTAACTTTTATGAATTTTTATTTAAGTATAAATTGTTCGGGTGTGGGATTGTTGCTCCTACGGTCACACTTTGCTTTAGGTTAGATAAATTGGTTTGGTGGGTCCAAAAATATCCTTGTCGTGTAAAAAAATTATGCGAATTAAGTAAATAAAAATAAAATGTCACGAACGTGGAAAGAAAAATAAAATTTTGCGAGTGAGAGGATTTTTATGTGGTTCTTTAGGTTTAATTCGTATTTTAAACTAAATTTAGAGTGACTTGGTAACTACAAATTCAATATTATCTTTTTAAATTTTATACTTTACATAAAATAATAAAATTGGAAGTTGCCGAAAGAATTCTGAATTTTCGTTATTTCCCTTCACTTCATAGTGGTCAAACTATGGCAAACATGATCAGTAAATTTCTTAGAGAATGAGGATTAAAAAATTAAGTTTTTACCATAAATAATGTCTCATCTAATGATAACATGGTGAAGATATTAAGCTATAGCTTGATAAGGAGTGACCACTTACATTTGTTTCAAATATTTCATGTGAGGTGTTTCAAATATACCTTGTTTTCACTTTTGTCTATAGGCATGACTGACAACAATGACGCCTCTCTATTTCCAGAGGTCCTTGCAACCACACCACAAGAGGCAGATATCAAAGATACTTCAAATGATGATGTGACCAAAAACTAAACAAGAGTGAGATCAAAAGTTTGGGAGGAATTGAAAAAAGTGAAATTACCATCCGGAGAAACAAAAGTAGAATGTACCTACTATAAAACTTTATATAAGTTGTCAAAGACTGGTTCTACAAATAGCCTAAAAAGACATTTGAAAAGTTGTAAGAAGCGTAAAAGAGTTGAGAAGGGGCAAAAATAAATCAGTTTGGAGCCAATATCAGAAAAAGAGGGTAATGTTATAATTACCAACTTCAAGTATGATAGAGAAAAATTTAAGAAAGTTCTTGCAAAGATGATTATAGTAGATGAGAAGCCATTGAAGTTTGTTGAAAGTAAGCTGTTTAATTTATATAGTAAAACTCTTCAACCACGATATGATAAATGGCCTCGCCATGCTATTCGAAAGGATTGCTTAAAGATATACAAAGAAGAAAAAGTTAAAATCAACAATGATTTAAAAGATGTTACCTTTGTTTGCCTCACAACATACTGTTACACTTCAAGGAGGACAAAAGCTTATATTTTTGTGACTGCTCATTATGTAACAAAAAGTTGAAAGTTGCAGAAAAAAATATTAGCATTCTGTCATTTTCCTCTTTTACACATAGGACAAGCAATGACAAATATTATAACTAAATTTATGAGAGAATGGAGTTTGGAAGGCAAAGTGTTCACAATTACTGTTGATAATGCTATTTCAAATGATAATATGATTAAGATATTGAAATGGGGTTTTCTAAATAGTGGTACCTTACATCTTACAAACATATTCCACATGAGGTGCAGTGCACAAGTTTTGAATTTGATCGTCTAATATGGTTTGAAGCATGTATAGGAGCTGATACATACTGTGCGAGAAACAGCCAAGTATGCTAAAAGTTCTTCAAACTGAAAGCTAGATTTTGAAACCTCCTTAGCACAATTCAACTTGATTAGGGAAAAAGAGTTGATATTAGATGTGCAAACAAGGTGGAATCTCACTTATTTCATATTGAAAGCAGCAAAAGATGTCAGACCAGCATTTGCACACTATAGAGATACAGACTCTAACTATAAATGGTGCCCATCTACTGAAGATCGGAAAAATAATGCAAATATTAAAGAACTATTAGAGAAGTTCTACCATGCAATTGAACTGATATCTAGATCTAAATATCTAACATCTAATCCTTTCTTACCGGTGATGTGGAGGATTAAGTGTGCATTGACTTGTGAACTTAAATATGAACAAGCTTACATGGAGCCTATGATTGAAGCTATGCAAGAGAAATTTGAAAAATATTGGTCAGAATGCAACTTGGTGTTGGAAATTGCAACTATTTTGGATCCCAGATGTAAGCTAATGATGTTTAATCAAATCTACAAAGAAAGTGCAAAAATAGAGCTAAAGAAGGTGATGAATGCTTTCAAGGATATTTATGATATATACACAATTCAAAGTGATTTAGATACAGATGATTTAGGTAAAATGTATGTTGGGCTTGAAAATAATTGCTACAACATGTTTGATGATGATGCCTACAACAAATTTGTCCAAGAAGTTGAAAAAAATAAGGAGACATCAAAATTAGAATTAAATGCTTATCTGGAAGATCCTATAGAAAAGATTGCAAAAGAGGTTGCATTTGATCTTCTAGATTCTTGGAAACACAATGCAAACAAGTACAAAATACTATCATACATGACAATAGACATTTAACTATTCCACTTACAACAATTGCCTCTGAATTTGCATTTAGCATGGGTGAAAGGTTGATCAATGAGCATAGAAGTAGTTTGAAATCCGAAACTGTAGAGGTTTTGATTTGTTCACAAGACTGGTTATGCTCAATGTACCTTGATTCTGATGAATCTGAAGAGCAAGAAGAATAAAGTTAAAATTAGCATGCTTTGTATGACAACACTATGCTAGTACTTGTTCTGAGTATCATTATTTCGTTTGAACTTAATCGTAATTTGCATTGCATTTATCTTGCTATTTTATTAGACTTACTATTTTATTTTCATTGTAATTTGTGGTGCTTGATAATTTTGAAAGTACATATAGAAGTTTACACCCTAGATAAATTGTAAAAAACAGTTACATCACTAATTTTTTCACAATAACTAATAAATTTGAAACTATTTAATAACATAACACGTGTATAAAATTTGTAGTGATTTATTAAACTATATAACAGCTACTTGTACACATGTTGACTATTTAGTGTTTAATTAACTTATATATAACAATTATAATACTTGATAGTTTAGAAAATTAGTAATAGCAATTAAAAAAAATTATATATGTTACCTAAGTTCATATAGAAACTTTTGCAATAAAATACATTAAAAAGCAAGATTGTATACTTACATGCCTACAATCCTCTCATTCATGAAGTCTAACTTCTCAGAATTTGTCTGGTCGATGAACAATAAAATGAACATTGTTAGAATTCATTAGAAAAAAAATCGTAATTTGCAAGAAAAAATTGGAACACAGTAAAAATTGAGAAAAAAGGTGGCGTCTTTCAAATTGATCTCTTCAATGAAAGATTTTACAGCTTTGACTTTATGTTTGACTAAAAAATAAGCTTCATAGAAAAGAAGAAATGAAAATAATGAAATTCATACGAGATCTAAGACAAGAAGAACAGATTTATCACATTTAAGCAAAAAAAAATAGTATAAAATTAAATGACAAGATAAAAAATATAAGATTATAAAAAAATAGACACAAAAATAATAAAATCCATACTACTACTAGATTGAAGGGAGAGATTTATCATTTTTACGGAAAAAAATGAATGATAAAAAAATGGTGGTTGACGCCTGTTGCTTGTTGCTGCCCGTGACCCGTCGTCGCCCATGGCCCATGCCCACGGCCATGGCCGCCCGTTGTTACCTGTAGATGGTCACCCGCCACCGGCCACCACTACTTCTCCCAAACCACCGTATCACAAATTACCATCGCCATCGCCACTCCTTCCTCCATACCCTAATTGAAAACTCAAAAAAGCTTAAAGATTGCTTTTATATGGGCTCGGGTCGATCTCAATTCTCTCATTTTTTAGGTAACCCGACTCGAACTGAAATTTATAAAAGCCCTACTCGGACCGAATGAAACCTGAACTCATTAAAACTATTAACGAACCGGTCACAAGCTTTGAAAAAATCGACTCGTGACAGCCCTACGTACTATATATACACAAAAGGATACAACAATAGTATATGTATAACCATCTTATCTTCTTATAATTACTAAAATGTAAGAAACTGCGTATAGCGTACACATACTCAACACCAAAAAATGTGCATCGTTTACATACAATATATGCTTATAAAAAGAGCTACGCGGGTTTTTACTCCATCACTAGTAACTAGAAGTGTCCCTCGTCCTTGCGGTGACCAGGAAGTACTTTATCTTTTATCTTCTCCATCATCCCTTTCTTCTCATGGCGTGTCTGATCATGCCCTGCATATCCAGCGGCGACATACCCAGCCGTCTGCTCATGCTCACGGGGCTCATGCCCATGCTTATTTTATCAAAAGAAAGAGCAACTGTTTGTTAAGTACGTATGTAGAAGAATTGTTTAGCTTCTTCCACTTGCAGAGCTGCTAGAGCTAGACCTACTGTAGCTCTTGGTACGATGGATAGTAGTGACGCGACAACACGGTGCTCCTGTTGCACGTGCCCGCCGTGACCCTCGCCGATGCCGCCGTAGGTCACACCTGGGTATTGAAGGCCACCAGAGTCGGTACCACCGGCCGTCACCCCCGTCGGATCATCAGTACGGTCGATGGAGCTTCCATACACGCCATGGCGAATTGGGTTCCCATATTCGTCGTAGCCAATTGGGTTGCCATACTCGTCGATAGTGCTCCCTGCTGGGTTGCCATACTCGTCTCGCTGGTCGGACATCGTGGAGAGGAATCAAACAATCGAAGTTTGAAGCAAAGTTTTATAAGCTTTGAGATACTACGCACCGGGAAAGGGGAAATATCATATATACGCGGAGAGGCACGAGAAGGCACACGTGGTGGAAACGAAGGGGAAGTGCTCTGCATTGTTGCAACCTGGGCATTAACGTGAAAGCATGACGTAAAGAGCAGAAGACAAATGTTGGAAGTTTGCAGTCGCCCATTAAAGTTTTGCAGTCGGTTGGGGGTTGTTTTTCAACCCCATCGAATGGAGTCGAGGTCATACTTGAAATGAAAACAAAAGCCAGATTGAGTTTATTATAATTCAAAATTAATTCGAATTTTATTAAAAATTACATTGATTAGTTTCATAAAGTATTTATTATACACTTAAAAACACGTAAGTATTTTTACTATTATTTTTCATAAAAATTCATATATGTCCGTGGGGTCAAATTAATAAAAGTAGACGTATGTGTAATCATAGTTGAGAAAATTAAAATTGGAATTAGTTTTTGAAGGAGTCACTAAATTAGATGGAATCCGTCTAAATTGGTAAAAAATTGATTTATTTGAATTGATCTAAATTAGTCTTATATAAAAATTTTAATTTAGTTAAAATCGATAAGTTATGAATTATAGAACATATCATTTTGATAGTATGTATTGTCTTTTATAATATTTTTAAAGATTTTTTTAAAATTATTTAGAGTTAGTTATTATTTTTTATTCGAATAAGATTCGAGTCAAGTTTTAATTACGAAAATACCACGACTATTTTTTTATTTCTTTCCCACATTTGTCGCCCTCCTTCCCACGTCGCCGCCGCACCCTGCCTCCCCTCTGACCCGTCCCTCCCCGCCGTTGTTACCTCGCCCCACCTCTCCTAATCGGCCCTGGCTCGCCCCCGCTGCACCCCCCACTCCCTGCGCCCGCCCTGCA
This sequence comes from Piper betle, assembly GCA_033002965.1. Taxonomy (NCBI): domain Eukaryota; kingdom Viridiplantae; phylum Streptophyta; class Magnoliopsida; order Piperales; family Piperaceae; genus Piper; species Piper betle. Next base: position 91,139 of record JAURVB010013507.1, on the reverse strand, counting down.
CGGCCAACGCCTTTCGACGTTGGCCCCGTTGCCCCCGCCCCCTCTATACCCCCTAGCCGCTGCCCTATCCTGCCACCCCTTTCCGCCCCTCCAGATCGTCTCCCCCTTCCCCCACCCAACCCCCGGTCACCCAATCGCCGCTCACAACCACGTCTATTGTCACCATCCGGAATTGGCCAATTTAGACCGATTTTAAAATCGACGTAAATTGATCGGAGCCAACTAATTGTTAAGTCTCTCCGGATAGATGCACAAGTCAGGCAAAGTAAATCCAGACCGATTCACATGAAGACCGAAATAACTATTTTTTAAAATCAAAAACCCTTTGATCCGATTTAAATTAACTGATTCCAAATAAAATCGGCCAATTTTTATAACTCAGTATGCAATTCAATAAAATGTAATCTAATTAGCCATTGCCCAGGAAACCTTTTCCCTACAACTTTTTTCCCGAGCTCTTTTCAAGGATCCTTAATCTCATTGCAAATGTTGCATATGCATTATTTATGAAATGCAATGCACATTCGGGATATTTTGCATTGTGGGTCCGTGACAGATCTCATCTCTTCTTACTTTGCGCCCCATACATTCGGTGCAAGGCAAGCAATCCTTAACATCAGTATCTCTTTCCATCTAATATTCAAGGTAAGCACATATTCATCTACCTTCATTTCTCCTCCAAATAAATTCCATGCTCTCGGCCGCGTGCATTTCGGGTCAGGGCCGAAGTTCTTTACCTACTTCCACACCTAAATATGAATTTTGTAAGTCATTCCACATAATTCACTCCATGCGAGCAGGTGGAAGTTAGGAGATTAAAATAACCCAAAGATAAGAATTAACTTATTTAAAATGACATTATGAAATGATTGAAAAGAACAACATTTTGATACAACGCGTATCACTGACTAAATGATTGTATTAGCTAATGAACAGCTTCTAACTTGCGCTTAACCAAGAACATCAGTCTTTCCCGTATCTACCCCAGAAGCCCTTTTTCTTACCAGTTGTGGGTTCCTCCTCGGAAGCAGGCCTGCTTGACTTCATACCTCCCATTGAGAAATGTCGCCTCAAGAAAGGTTTCACAAAGGGGCTTTTCATGCTTGAACTAGCCCCAAGTTTAGGACCACCTTTTCTTCCCTTTTTGCCATTTGAGAACAGTACATCACCATCAAATTCGCCATCTGCAACTCCAATCCTCGACAGTTTGTTTCTAGCCCTTGATTCGATATCAGCTTTGGCTAACTTGACAGCTATCCTGAAAGCTGGTTTTTCTCCTACCGTACACACTGGACAAGGAGGGTCGAATTTATTTGTTTCAGAGGTCATGCTTTCCAAGCACTCGGCATGGAATACATGTCCACAAAACAATACGGAAACCACTGAGAGTTCATTACCAATTATTAATTTGTGTCCACCAAATGAAGACCTCTCCCTCAACAGCTTTGAACATATCCCACATGCTTGAAGTTCCGCAGAAGAAGCTAATAAGTGACTGTTTGATCGTGTAACCTTACCATGAGTGGAGGCTGCGTTTTCACTGTCAAAAGACCATCTCTCTCTCTGTGAAGCAACAAGCTCTGAGAAAGTGCGCATGGACCAACCATCAGAAGATCCACCAAAAGATCCTCCGTCACGAAAATCGCAACTGGCAAGAGACAACATGAAAGAGTGTCTGCCTTCAGATAGAGTGGAGTCATTAGGAGACCTGAAAGTAGAGACTTGGTTTTCTGATGCTTGCCTAGAAAGCTGCCATCCAGGTGAGTGAGAATTATGCCTTGAAGTATTAGACTCGGGTGGTAACAACTGAGAACTGGAAGGCCCAGCTTTGGATAGGGACGTGACAGAGGCTGGGGATAATGCATAAGCTGATCGATTTGAAGGTGTCATTATCATTGTCAAATCCTTATCCTATAAAACAAAGAAATTATTCATATAGAAACACAATTTTATGACTACAAAGGATACTGATCAAATACTAACTCCTAAGTACCACTCACCTCAATAGAGAAAGCACTACCTGGGGAAAAATCTGTTTCACAATAACAACTAGTTCAAGTTTAAAAAGAGAAAATAATAGAAGTATAGCAATTAGGCTGACAAAAAGCCACACTATGAACATCAACGAAAAGTTTAATAACAATTCAAAACTGTCTCCTTAAGGTACTTCTTGACATAAATTTAACACGTCCATCAGATGCTACACGACCTTCATTTCCTCCACCTGTCATCTGTCATGCTTGCACACAGATCAGATAATACATGTCTACTGAGGTGGTTAAATTGAAATACCTGCATGAATCCTAATTACTTAAAATCGGAAATTTGCTCCTAATATTGTCATATGTAATTATTACTTCGACTGCATTAGCATAAAACAAATAAAACTCAATTCTTTTAGCTTTTTACCGTGTATGTGTTATGATTCAAAAATAACAGTATGCATAAATTCAGAGATTTTAATTACCCTGATTTTATGTCCAGTACAACCACAACTAAGAATCTAATTCACATCAATCTCTTCACCCTGTTTAGAAAAATTGATTACCTGAAAGATTGCTAAAAACAAAATTTGACCAGAGCTTAACATACTCAATGACAAGCACAGAGTGCAGAATCCAAGAACTGGCTAATACAAAGCACTCAAACATACAAGCAAGGAAGAAAATACTCTTTAGAGAAATGTCAACTGCTTCAACAACAGGAAAACACATTTCAACATGTGAAAAGATGAAGAAAAAAATAGATACATGTAAGAAAAAAAACAATATTGACACATTACCCGAAGTATTAGACCCAAAATTTCTTGCTCTCATGCTCTCAAGAAAGTTTGATCTCCCAGGTGAACTTTCTATCTCACCTTCTACCCTTTGTCGCCTTCCTAAACCATCATTCCTATGATTTCCAACAGAAAGCCTATTGTCTACCCTGTCTTCTAAATTTGCTTGATTATCCCATCGGAAGCTCCAGGATGGAGAATATCTAATGTTCCTAGCAGTTGATTCAATGTTTAGTCTGTTTGAAACAGTCCTGTCCCTCGCAGCAACACAGCACACAGATCCCATGATGAACCATATATACAGTAACAAAGTCCAAATGTCCTTCAAGTAGCAGTCACACTATTGCTACATGAATAGCTTCTAATTCAGAATAGACCCTGCAAAATTCAAACAATGAGATTTAAACAAAGAATCACTTGTTTCACAGTTGAAAAGACCAGATAAAAAGATCAGAGAAAGAGAGAGCGTCCGTAAATGCCTCAAGAAGATAATGAATAAAATCTAGGAAAAACCAGCATATGAGAAAGCAGAATCAAGCTAAAAATATAAAAAATTATCAAACAAAATGTTGGCAAAAGATTCCTCATAAAGAATATTTTGGCCGTACTATTTTTCAAATTACATCACCTCACAAATATTCGACAGATTCACCAACAGTACATGAGTCATTGTCAACATTATCATCGCAACCTAGAATTTAACGATTAAACCATTTATATTTTGATAAAATGTCTTGGTATGTATGTATGTATGTATGTATGTGTGTATGTATGTGTGTGTGTATACACACACACACACACACACACGGAAATGATAGGGTATGAACACTTTTTTTTGTGAACTTTGTGAACTTCAATCATGGCTATCAATTTTTCATCTAATGGTTCACATTAGTTAGTTATTGATGGAACTACTTATAACTACCACCCACAACTCCTCAATTTCCACCATTAAATGAACAATTAGCGGTCATAACGTAGGTTCAAAAAGTTCACATTTAAAAAAGGTTCACACTATCATTTCTGTATGTGTATATATGTATATGTATATGTATATGTATATATATATATATATAGATGGAGACAACAAACTAACTCTAGAAGATCTGGGCAATACAAACGCTTCTCGCCGGCATAAGAAGGGAAGAAAATTTACACGGAGCTCGGAGGATGACTACGGGATTACAATTGAAAATTCACCCTTATAGAAAGCTAAACTCGACCCTTAATAATGGTATAAGAAATAACATTTCATTTTCACACTAAACATATTTGATATTAGTTTCCCCAAGAAAGTTGTACTTGCTAATGTGATTACAATATGTTCTCTGACATTCAAGCAATAAAGTCCCGAGCATTGAATCCAGGACAAAACATCATAACCAATCATGATATGATGTTCATGCATAGATTTGGGTAAGGTCCTGCGCAAAAAATACGTACACAACCGCCAAACCGGCACTTAAAACGGACATAACAAACTATCGATCCCAATTATCTCATTTTTCAAAAAAAAAATTTACACAATATTAGAAGAAACAAAAAAATTATCCATGCAACGAATACACATTTACAAGGAACAAAATCAAATACAGTTATGAATAAAATACTATAAATACCAGTAAAGCGGGCCGTAATCAGCAACAAACTGGCGCAAACACTCACCTACACCGCCAAGCCCCTCCCAAAATAGACTACGCATACAATAATTCCAATATTTCCCAACACAAAAATCATCGATCGTCACATAGTCACAAAAACATGCACAATAAAATAAACCTAATCAAGCCAGCAGCATCAGTTACGCACTCACAACTCCCAAAAAAAAACGTTTAAAAAAATCTGGAACCCGAAATTGAAAAAGATCATATTTTTTTCAGCAGGAAAATTAAAATCAAAGGATGAAAAAAATGAAAGAGTGGAGAACAGTGCGTACCGGGATCGGCGAAAGAGATCGGACCGGAGGTGAGGGAGGTGGTGAAGGAGAGAATCAAGAACGGCGATGTTTTGTGAGGAAGACGACGGCGAATAAGAAGAGCCGGGGGGCTTTAGTGAAGTTTCAGGAAACGTGAGGGAGCTCCTCGTGTCAGATGATGGTTAAGAAGACGGAGCGGCGTCGGATTTGACGGCGAGGATGTAAACGTCGGGCGTCAAACTTTGAGGCGTGTTATCATGATGCGCATTTGGATGTACGAGGTGTGGGCCCCGCCTTAGGACAGTGGTTGAAACTTTGTTTGGGTTTGGATGGGCGTGGTCTAAATGCGCTGTTTGCCACGTCGGATGACGGGGTGAGGGGTGGCTTGTGTGGGACGCCAAGTGCGCGCCACGATTCCTTTTTTTTCGGTCCCCGAGGTGGATGGGTGTGGGGCCCATCGACCGTGGGGGAATTTGGGCCTGGGCTTGGGCTCTGGTGTTTCTTCGAGGGCCCATGATGATTCCCCGTTGATTAGCTTCGGTCTATTACGGTAGGCGAGAGCTTTGTTGCAAAAAAATGGGTGATTGAATCGGATTTTATTTTTAAAAATTTTAGATTGAACCGGTTCAAATCAATTTACGGCCGATTCATAATTCATTTTAAATTAATAAGTTTAATAAGATTGTATATACCTTTGTATGAAAATTTATTAATTGAGGATAATGAAATCAAAATAAAAAATAATATTGAAATAAATCTTTTTGTTAAATTATATTTGACTATAAAATAAAATAATTTAAAGCAAATTTTATAAACTTTGAAGTGCTAAATCTCATAGATTGGGTGAAACCGTAAATAATAATTAAGAAGATTGCAAGTTAAATTTTTTTATTTATACGTAAATTATATTTTTATTTATTATGTAATTATTAAATATTAAAATATATAAAATCCAATAAGAATTATAATTTACGAATCATGAATCGGTCAAAACTCGATTTAAATCAAACGATTCAATGAATGATTGTAGTAATTTAATTTAGATGAATTTTTTTCATTTGGATTCTAACGGAGCGGTTTGAATCCACTTAATCAGACCTGTTCAAACCAATTCTAAAAACAATGGGCTAGAGTACGATTCTTTCATGTTTTCTTTATTTTTATTTTTGTTTACTATTAAAATTGTGAGTACACACGATATTTAACCCTAAGCAAGCCGATCAGGGAAATTAAAGTTGAAATCAACTCTGAACGATGGGCATGAAGGTCTCTAGTGCCTCTTGCAACGAGGGTGGATCGTTACCTTCTCCAGAATACAAATAAGCAAGTTCCACAACTGGTATGTCATACTTGTCATCGACAACTACTTTCTGGGATTCATCCCTACCTTCAATGGTGGGAAACGGTGACACTTCAACTCTTTGTTGGTCTTCTTCTTCTTCTTCCCTTAGGCAGCTCGGTTGATCATCACTTGATTAAAGTCTTTCAGCCTCTTCATTATCAGGTCTCTTTGGTTAGCTAATTGACGTTGCTGATGTTGATAAAGAATTAAGGCATCATTCTCCAGAGTGCATCTGCTGTCAGGCCAACACACTATACCCATCCTACTGCAACCGTTTGATTACTATGAGAATCAATAAGCATTAATTGTTCCATGAATGCACTGTTAATTTACATCGACCTCATGAATGATCCGTTCATTCTGATGTCATGATCTTACAAATTGCTATTTCTTGAAATGCTTGTTCCCCAGCAGCTTCTTGTTGCCGAACAATGACATTTAATAAAAAAAAGATCAATATCTAGCTGTTAGTAAGTTGCCCAGAAAAATCTTTTCACGGAATTTGACGTTATATACCGATGGACTAGTTTTTGAATACATCTACTAAAATTTGTGTACATCTACCGATTATTTGGGAGTATCGAACCAATTTATGTGCATGATGAATGCTGAATATAATTATTAAATACGTCTACTCTTTGGGAGCATTGAGCCAAATCTGTGATCCTAGCAAATACGATCATTTAAGATAAGAACAGACCAGGAAAATATCATTTTTGGTCTAGACCCCCACAGAGTTTAAGAATGATGAAGAATGAGAAGGTTTTTTCACGGTGAGAATAGTTCAATCTGTGGCGTCTACCAATCTTAATATTCCACTGCAAGATATATAAATTTATTATATTTGATTTACTTTTCATATACCAGCTGTTTCAGTACTCACTTTTAGTTTAAACTCTTGCATGAACTTATCGGTCATCTTTGCTTCAACTTCAACATTGGCATGGCACTCTCCATGTTCATGTTCGCCTGTGAGGCCAGCTTGTATCTTTACCTCCACTACTCTCCAACGCTCAAACTGTATCTCTATGAGTCGAGAAGAGCAGCTTTTACAGTAAATCTGTTCTCCTGTGTAGGGTTCTTCTTCTTGCTTTTTGTATACTTCTTGAAAAATATATATATCCAAGGAATAATGGGTTGGCCATATGACTCTTATCATTTGGTCATAGTAGACTTTCTTTCTTAATTTTTCATAACTCTGTGTGGGATTGAAAATGGAAAACTAGATTTGAATATATTCATGAATGTTTATTTATTATGATTTATTACGTAATTAGTGGGGATTGCATTTTCCTAAGCGAAAACTCTTATTTAGCAAATTCGATATTTTTATTTCTTCCGGGCACTCATAATGTGTTACTTGTCAAGACCTCTGCGCGAACCTCGTAACTGTCCGCTATGGCTAACTAATACTGATGATCCTTTGTCGTTCCATGAGCAAATTACACCACAAATAATACGAGAAAAGAAACGTAGAGACTATACATTTATATATACTGACAATTACCTGCTTAAGATATTGAATTTGGTTTATAGGCATTTCTGAGCACAAAAGAACCCGTTCTTATAAACGCACATATAAGGCCATGCAGAGTGTAGTAATTCCATCGCCAATACCATACTTCATATCGGTGCATATATATATACAATCCGAGGAATAATGGGTTTATAAGCACCGATATATATATAGCTCTTCTTGACATACTATAGAAGAAAGTTTTCACATATATCTTGTACATAATGTGCTTCAAATATTCATACACAAAATACGTGATTAATTTATCCACTTATCTTTCTAGGCTCATTTTTTATATAACCATGGCTTATAAGGAAGTGCATGCAACTGGTAGTACATGATCAGTTGGGTATGAGCTTGAAGGGAGGCTTGACAAAGGTTGGTGAAGGATCATATGAATCGTAGTCCCTTGTGTGAACCGAATCTCAGATTCCTCTCTCTTCCTCCAACAATATTTCTCTTCCCGATTTCATCATGGATTTCTTCGACTCAACCTTTAACATATTTTCAGGATTATTCAGAAACCCAAATTCATGATTGTAATTTAAATTGAAACAGGAAACAAACGATCATAATACTATTATGTATGGTTGTGTATGCATGCAACGTTTGAAGAAAATATTGAAGTTTAAGAGGTTTCTTAATTATTACTTACCGATGACGTTGTTGCACCCGGCATGTTTGCTGTAGCTTCTTCCATGAACCTCCATTTTCCACCTATATTATAAGTGAAAAGGTTGGTTTACTCAACTGTTTACCACTCTGAAATAAAACTGCTAATAAATCATAGGGTGAAGCCTTACAGATATAGCTGCAGATGAGTGCAAAAACATGATCAAGATGAATAACAAGGAATGATTTACAGCCTGACCACTTGAATAATCTTGACAAAATGCTCAACTGAATAAACATTTCATGCAGATGTTATATATCATATTGCTTAGGTCAATTTGAAGTGAACCCACCTGCAAAAGATGCCGGTAGAAGAGATGAAGAGAGGAGAACGAATAGGAGAGCAATCTTCTTAAGGTTTTCCATGGCCAAAAGCTTCCTAAAGGGGACCTGTTCTTCTTTCTTTCTCTCTATTTGTACAATGTGCAAAGCAAACAATGGGTCTAACTGGTTGCAGCTGGATAATTATAAGTGCAACTCAATTATAAACACCGGTGCACTTTAAAGATAGAAGTGATGATGCATATACATATTTTTTCATGGGAGCGCAATTTGCATAGTAACTTTAGAGATTTATTAATTCAAAAATTGGGAAAGTTGAGACCGACACCTATCATTCTTGTTGGGCAATAAGAGGCCAGACCAGACTTTTGCCCATTAAACTACACAGCTGCTTGACTATAATTGACGATAAAGCCTTCTCAAGCAACAAGTTAGTTATATTGGCATGACCTTTTGCATATCTAATGCCTTAAGTTTTGTAACATTTTTTTTCCATAACAAGTTTTGTGACACTTAAGTAGTCTTGAAATGATCAAACAACAAATTGCACCATCCTATTTCCTAAATATCCTTCCCTGCATGTTCATACCTACCAATGATTTAATTAGAACCTTCGTTTTTTTCCAGTAAAAAAGGCAACACATTATGATATTAATTGTGAAAATTTGATCCATGATCATGGTTTGTTATCTGCAATGTCATTTATCATAACAATCAAACAGCAGAAGCGATTGCTTGAACACATGTTACCTTGTTAAAGTGACACAGTAGGCTGATTAGCATGATAATATATATGTTATGAGGCGTGGGAATCAATCGTTGGTTTAGCCTCCTATCATCATCTTTATCTTAAAGAATTGCACCAATATATAAAGAAGGGTGGAAAGAGAGAGCAAATGCATAAAATAGTTTAGCGGATGTTTAGTGGTTTCAATTATCCAAAACGACAAAGACATGGCACCAAATGCCACTGAGTTCAAAGGAGTGAAGCAGGGATGAAGAGGTCCACTGCATGGATTAAACAATTGATAGTTGGGTTATCTTTGGAGAAAGCAGGAGCAAAACAACAATTTATTTTATTTTATTTTTTGAAGGAATCAAAGCAACATGTTGTTTAATGCAAGTGACACTTTCAGCTACAGCACTCTCTCAGTACTTTGTCCTCTCTTAGTACTTGTCATGGGGACCTGCGAGAGGATAAGTTAGAACTGCGAGCGATTATGTCAGTGTCACAACTTCGCTACATTTTATACAATCTACTAAAATTGAATTGCTGATTATCCTCCTTCCCTGCATTAGTTACTCAGATTGTAAAAGCAGGTGATGTATGCACCGAACAATCATCAAATTAATTCATGGAAAGTTCTTAGCTTCAAGTGGGTGATCTTATATTAGTAGGAAGAACCAATCACATGCTACGCTTTGGGGCATCAAGCTTGAGCAAAGTTCCATGGACAAAAGATTAAGATAATGGCACTGCGAACAATAGGTAGGCATACATGAACAACCACCGCAGGGCTAAGAAAGACGAAAGGAGCTTGTCAAACAAGAGAGTTTACGGTAAGCCGATGAATTGTTTGCTGCAGCAAGTAATATGCCCATAAAAGAGAATAGCTTCGCAAGTTGCTCACTACTACAGTTCTTCACCATCAAATTTTGACAAGCTATGATAATACAACCTGCCAAGAAAATTGGGTAAATTGAGTCACGTCAAACAACATTTTATGTTGAAAAAACGTAGCCTACATGGTGGTCACCATCGTAAAGGAGAGCTTGCTCAGAAGGGCTTTTGAAGATATCTATTTTAAATTCGCACAGTAGCGCAGGCCACAACTCATTTAGACCAAGCAATAGAACTGACAAATGTAAAATATGCAACAGCAGCTTTTTAATACTGCACTCGCTGAGGCAAAATTTTCCATCCATAGAGCTTTTCTGATTACAGTAGTTTTTTATTATCTCTCTAAATATGATATTGCCAAACCCTGCAAAGACGAGCACGAGTTTGGAAGATTATTCTGGGAAGCCTTCAGCGATTGAATCAAGTCCATTATTTGGAAGTTCATCATGTATACTTCATTTGCTCCACTTTTAGTTGCCCATTCTTCTATTTCTCTGTAGAAGATACTAGATATCACATAATAACTCAAATTGAGACCCAAAGGAAAACATGAAAAATGAATCCTTCGCATCTATTGACTCCGTTTATTTTCATAAAGTGTGGCGCTCAGAAGAAAATTACCAATACCAAATCATTCCAGCAAAAAAATAGCCAAGAGACTACTATCTATGAAGGATTAATTCAAAAAAACACTTAATTGAAATAGAGAACACGGTGGGTACCAGTTGCTATTCTAAACAAGAAAATTACCAGATGAAGATGATACGAGCATACACCTTCCTACAGGGAATAGAAATAACATTTTCTTAACCAAGGCAAGTTCTATGCCCAAAAATAAGCAAACAACTGACCTCACTTCAGCTTCTGCAGATGTGCTACAGTCCGAAAACAGCAATTTTACGACAGGGATCAGATTTGCACCAATGGAAGATTCTTCTGTCTTGTCATCAAAACAGTTATCTGTCCAACACCACACCTTAGAGTTTAGGAGAACAATCTGTAGCATCACTGATTTGGTTTTCAAATCCTTAACTATAGTTCGAAATGATAACTCATCATCTGCACTCTTCAGGATCTGATTGACAAATACCCATTGCAAGGTATGCTTCCTATTGAACAAAGAAGATAAAATAAGAAGCAGAAATTTGTGTCGTGCCTTTCTATTTCACAAGGTGTACACAACTGATTTAGAAGATAAAGTTGATATTAATTGACCTGAATATATCATCCGATCCACCTGCAGGCAAACTAGTTGAAAGGTAACACTTGAAAAACCGCACACCACCATCTGAGGGTGTAAGTGTATCTTTGGCAGAGGGATATGAACCAATGGGAGAAGAGCACTGACTACAAACGAATTCAATCCATTGAATGTCACTGCAAAGATCAGAAGAGTTAATAATAAAACTGCTACCTAGAGGTCCTTGATTGAAGCTTCCACACGGGTTCAAATCATTGTCAAGACAACTTGTTTCTGAATTGTGGAAGCAACAATGATCATGATCAGCTGCTGAAAATTTGGGTTCAGATATTGACAATCCGTTTTTAAGGTTCTGTTCTTCAACTTCTTCCTCATCGAGCTTCAAACAATTGCTCTTTTCAAACAAAGACAAGCTATTCAAACTTTCCACAAGAGGAATGTCAAAAGTAGAATCCTGCAATACAGAAGCCGAGAGATCATCCTTGGAAATGGTGACAGAAGTGTCATCCAGGAGGCAAGTACCAGGCATGCAGCCATAGGAACTGGCATATTTGGAAACAAGCTTCTCACTTATACCACCAAAAGAACAACAGCAACCTCCAAACCAGTTGTCAGCTGCCTCACGCCAGTTAACAGATGGCATTTCTACAAAAGAACTAAAATATGACTCTCCTGAGTGAACTTGGACAGTTTTAGAACATAGAAAACTTGACACATCACAAAAACAATACTGCACAGGAAAACAATGGAAGCTTAAAAATTCGTACACGTGCATATAATAAATACCCATGACTGGATGTTACAGCAAATCCAGAAGGTAGTTAAAATTCAATTACTGCTTAAAAGTTAATTTCCACTGCCAATATTTTTGCAGGTTTAGAGCACGAAACTACCAATATTAGAACTAGAAACCCGTTTCAGAGTAAATTACTTCATAAGATAGAGTTTACACCTGATCTTTTGCAGATCTCTCTATATTGTTAGTATTTTCAGAAAGCTCGAGCATCTGAGACTGAGATGGCATCAATCAGATGAATTTAGAACTATTCAAAATTTAAACTGCTAACCCATGATCAGGATGTAGACTCACTTTGCTGATTTAAAACATAAATCTGCTTTGCAAAAAGATGCTTTTCTTTACAAAAAAAATGAAGAATGACAGTCAACTTCATGTTTCCGGAGCGAACCTCAACACATAGAATATTATATTATGTTGTCCAAGAACAAACATGTTCATGATATCAGCAAATTGGTCAATCTGTGGCCACCTCTGATGGAAACTTACGGCTGAAACATGTTCACTTTATCTCAGACAGCGCATCAGCTTATGTTTTGTTAATATAGCTTCGAACTCAACTTGCAAGCGCTAACAAAATTAATATGAGAGATCATTTACCTCATGGGATTTTTTGTTAGCTTTGCTGAACAATTTCTGCAGTAAAAGTGAACACCACCGCCAGAAGAAAATTTACTTATATCTGCATTAATAATGAAAAAATTGCATAGACAGAAAAGAAATTAAATTACATTTAGTAACCAGTAGAAAAAAATTGAGAGACTGAAATCAATATCACATGTTGAACAACGATGTTATGACAAGAGTTCGATTCAACTTGGTTCACACTGTTTGTGTTGCTAGAATCAATATTTTAAAGGGTGATTTATACCAACTATGACCGTTCAAAATTCATCAATGAAGAATGTGAAACATTTAGCAATATCATCAATAAACAATAAACTTTTTACATGTGATATCACTTGCTCTATTCTAATTGAACATTTCAAATTGTGTTGCTTGTGTAAACTTCAATGCTTCACAAGACATAAAAGACAATGAGAGTCTAAGTATCTTTCATTTCTCCAACATTGTAACCAGTGATGTACTGATTTTCCATGCGACAAAGGTAATACTATTACGTTAATTTAGTCAGGTCAAAACGAGTCAGGATTCGGCCTAAACTGGATCCGAATTAAGGTTTTTATTTAAGACAACCAATTCAGTTACTGATTCAAGATTTTAACGACATTAACTAAAAAACTAATCCCCATCAGAAGAGAAACATAATAACCATTAAATTGTGAACTGGCAAATATGTGTTAGCTAGATAATCGTACCAATTCAGATTTAAACAACACTAAATAAACAATCAATAGAACATGAATCTAGAATAAACCGCTAAATTTGATATAAAGTTATAAACAATCAATAGAACATAGATGATAGAACTCCAATCTACAAACAATTCATCAACAACACTCGTTACCCAACTCTAGCTTGAGAGGCTGAAAGAGACCAAGGTCGGGATCCAACTTCTCCCCACCAGACTCCCCATTCAACTCCCCGAACGCCAAACGACTTGCCGCAACAAGAGGATGATCGACGGGGAGGAGCAGAGCCAGTTTCACCTCGATATGATAATTCAAAGCTCGAACGCCGACCGGAGAAGCGGGGTCGACGAAGACGCCAGGGAGGGGAACCCCGAGCGCGAAATCGGCGGGGGCTCCATCGTCGGCTTCTTCGGACCAGGTCACGACGACGAGGGAGCGGGGAAGAGAGAAGGAAGCGGCGATGGACTTGCAGGTGAGTCCGGGGTTCGGTCGGGGGTCGAGGAGGAAGAGGCGAAGGGTTGGGATGTGGGCGAGGGATTCCCATGTGAAGCGCCATTTCCTAGGGTTCGGAGGCGGAGGTGGCATTGCTTCGTTGCCTGGTTTTCCGGGGTTTGGTTGTAGGTTGAAGACGAAGGGCGGACGGCTTGGCATGGGTTGTTGTTGGCGGCGGCGGCGGCGCACGAGTTGATGAGTAGCCGAACTGGGCATGAGCCATGTCTGACGCTTTTTTGACACTTTAATACTTATTTGATGTTACCGATTATTCATGTTTTAGGTTGATTTTGGTTTTACTGCCAAATTAAGGCTATAATACCTCTTTTTTATATACTTACATACGTGTTTTATAACTCTAGTTTATTTCTTTGGTAACCTTTGTGTGAACACTAATTTATTGACCAAATTAATTGGCTCAACAGAAGCTCATTTTTTAGTTTAATGTTGAGTTGCAAAAATCGGTAGATTCTACTCGGAATTGGTAGATTTAAATCGAATCGGAGAGTTTTCAATTCAAAAAATCAGCTAAATTGGTCTTCATGTGAATCGATTTGTAAATGGGCCAATTCGAGCTAATTTCTGCTCGATTCAAGCCGATTTTAAATTTGCCCAAATCAACCGATTCTACATGATGGCGACAGACAGGGATGGGGGAGGAAAGGGTGGTGAATGGATGATGGGGGGGATCTGGAAGGACAGAAGGGGGTGGCGATGCGGGGGCGCAGGCAGGGGGCCAGGGGCATAGGGGGGCAGAGCAGGGCCTATGGGGGGAGGTGGGTGGGGCGGCAACGACAGGGAGGGACGGGTCGGGGCTGGCATGGGGAGGTGGGGTGTGACAGCAATGAGGAAGAAGGGCAGCAGGTGAGGGAAAGAACATGAGAAAGAAATAAAGAAATAGTCGTGACATTCTCGTATTTAATATTTGACTCGAATCCGACTCAAGTCAAAAATAATAATCAACTCTAAATAATTCAAAAAATTCAAAAAATACCCTAAAAGATAATACATATCATAATATCAAAATGACATATTCTATAACTAACAACTCACCGATTTTAACTAAGTTAAAACTTTTGTATAAAACCAATTTAGACCGATTCAACTAAATCGATTTCCTAACCAATTCGATCTGAGTGACTCAACCAAAAACTGATTTTAATTCTTGTAACTGTGGTTTAACGACGACTCAATTAATATGGAGCAAGCCCATTCTTTGGAGTTCTCGTGAAATTCAATACTCCAACATTTTTGGGCCTGACAAGGTCTATTTAATAGTTTGAAGATCGGAGCTGAGAGAATTTGGAGTCAGAATCTAAGTTGGAGAGTGATCGAAGAAGAGAGCTTCGTTCCCAGAGTTGGACTTGAATTAAACTACTCACGAACCTTTCCTTCCATTGGATTTTAGACGTGAACCAAGAGGTAGCGGAGAAGCCAATACTACAGTGGAATTCCGGTTTCAAAAAATTACTAAGGCAGAATTTTTTTGGACAAATGGATTTCTTTCGTACTCTACTTATAAATGCCGGGTATTCTGGGGATCGAGGAAGAACCAGAACGCAAGTCAAAAAAGACAGACTCAAGGGAGCTTGTCCTTTGCCATTTTCTTGCCTCTTCACGCTGGATGATTATTGTAAAGTATAAACATAAGCAAAATAGTGGATTGTGAGTTGAGAACTCACCGTGGACCAACTCGTCCAATCTATCGGTGAGGCCCGCATGGAACCTCTTGTGTATTTTTGTTTTCTATTTTATTTTGTTGTGCATTCGACTGTAAATAATAATACCCTGGCGTGATTCCCTGTCACCCGAACCTTTTAAAACAATCAAGTCCTTAGTTTTTATTTGTTTGAACCACGGATCGGTGTTGCTCAAACAACCTTATAACTTGTGCATTAAATTACAAATTGAGAGAGATCGCGGATATAGTATGAAAACCCCTAATAACGACGAAGATGGAAGTTATTTGATAGATGCAGTATTCATGCCTGTTCGAAATGCAAATCATAGTGTTCATTCTTACGGAAATGGGAATGAAAAACAAGAGATACTCTTTCTAGAAATATGGACAAATGGAAGTTTAACTCCTAAGGAAGCACTTTATGAAGCTTCCCGCAATTTGATTGATTTATTTATTCCCTTTCTACATGCGGAAGAGCGGGAAATCCATTTAGAGGACAGTGCAAACGGGGTCCCTTTAGCTCTTTTTACCTTTCATGATGAATTCGCTATCGCTAATATAAGGAAAAACAAAAAAATGAAACATAATGTTCTCTTTTAGTATTTATTTTGGTAATGAAATTATTTTTCCATATCCACCTGAATCGGACCGTGGTATGTTATTATCAATATAAAGGATAATTAAGCATCATTATTACTGAAACATTTAAAATTTAATTATCAACAAATAAAATAGCGCAAAGAATATAAAAAAAATTATAGCATTTATTTGGAATGCCCAAGTCCAACATAATATACTAAAGGCATTATTACAATTTTTTCCAAAACCATATTACTTCTTTTATATACCAAAGTAGCCATATTAATTAATCAACTAATTTTCAATATATACATAGAGTTAGTCTATTTCAATATATAGCTAGTCTAGTATGAGCTACAATAGCTCACACCATTTTTTACCATTAGATAGACCTCGATAACTTGAGAACTTAGAAAGACATTTTTAGAGCCTTGGATATGATTTAACTGTGATGATGATCCAATGTTCTAATAATGGGTTTCTAAGTTCTTTTAAGTTCTTACTTTATTATTTCTCTCTCTCTCTCTATATATATATATATATGAGTTACCCCTTATACAACTTATATGAACTATGTTTTTTATTTTGAGTAATTTAATAGCTACTAAAATTTAAAAATTATATATATAAATAAAAAACTAAATAATGAGGGTAATTATAAAATTTCAATAAAATCTATTGTTTCCAACCCTTTCATCTTAATTCTCAAGTAATTGTATTAATTTCAAAGTATCTATTACTTTATACATCTTTTGAAAATTTAAAACTATGTGATAATGATATTAAAAAAGATAAAATTTTATCAATTTCTTACATATGCATCTTACTTTTAATATATATAAATATTATTTTGTAAGATTTACTAAAAGAATATTTAAATTAAATATATAGCTCATATAAATTTATATATATACATATATATTCCAAAATCAAAGGGGATGTAAAAAGGAGCTTTGAATTACTTTGGCCAAACGTTATAAAACTCAACCCTTCATTTTTTTAATCTAATATTATAAATCGAAAAAAGAGAATGGACTACATTGTTTGATAGGACCCCGTCATCTCGCCACCATTTGGAATGCCCCTTTTCGATTCCATGTTAGTGAAGGAGAAAACTCCAAGTAATTTTCTTCAAAAATAAATTAATCTTCAATTAAAAAGTTAGGTGGCAAACCTCATTTATTGTCTTTATCAAGTTCCTAAAGTAAATGTTTAAAAGAGCATCTGGACAAGAAGTTGATTATGCCTTTCTAATATATATACTAATATATTTTTCTTAATGAAAGAGGTTTGCTTAGACAAGGGCATCTAGTTGTTTAATAATCATAGTTATTTTTCTTTACTGTTTCTTGAAGCACGGATGCAATATTTTTGTCGTGATACCAATTACTTTAAAGTGAGATAGATGATAAAATATTATTTAATAAATTTGATGCTATTAGCTAGATGCTTTGCTCTAGCTTATAAAAGTATCATAAATCAACGATCTTCAAAATTACTGACAGTTTATGATTTTTTTTGCATTTAAATAAGAAAAATTAGAGGTAGCAAAAATTTGTATATATAATAATCAATATTTAAGACATACTTGTTAAGACAGAACCATAGAAAAAATATTTCATGGTTCAATCCTAGCACAAAGGTACACTTACAAAGGCCCCTCCCGGGTACCTAAGACTTTGCATATTTCTTTTTCATCTATTAAAGCTTACATTAATTTATGAGAACTATATTTTAGAACTTATTCATTATCTGATATATCTCTTCTGCACCAGTCTCTTCCACACAAAACAGACCATCATCAGGAAAAGCTTAGTATTGAAACACATCTGCAGATGCCATTATTGGCAGGTTCGTGTAGCCTTGGATGCTGTTCCATGGCCTCTGGAGACCATCAATGCCTTGATTGATCTGAGATTGGAGGCCTATGCCGATGTAATTACTATGCAAACAATTGATTATCTCGTTAAGGGAATACAAACGGTGGTTGAGCTCCATTGTTTGAGTTCTTAGAACAGAGTTCTCTGACTCTGCATTCAGGCACTGCTGTGTGATTAAGCTCAACTTGGTGAGGATCTGATTGTTCTCGTTCTTGAGCTGGGTCACTTGGGCCATCAGATCGCCCAACAGTTTCTGCTTTCTCTGTCTGGACCTCCTTGCCGACTCTCGGTTCGACTGTTTCCTCTTCAACTTCCTCTGATCCGTGGCATGTTGGAGATCCTCTTCGGATCCAGAGCTTTGGATCAGAGTGGTCGACCCAGATGAAGTCCCACTGGAAGATGCCATGGAAGTGTGCATGAAATTAACAAGTAGAGCTGGATCTTGGATGCTCTAGAGCTAGTATACGTAGGGGGCGGGCGCGTAAAGTAGAAAGACCCGGATGATCAGAGTCTCAGTAATGACTCATGGAACATGTAGAACCAGTAGAGGAAAACAACAGAGAAGGACTGAACAAGAGGGATCCTGCGCCTGAGTGTGGGATTTATCATAAACCCAGAGAGAAGTAGTTCACATATTATCGGCAACATGAACAGAAAACATCAACAGCAAGCAGTTTTGCATAGATGGTGATTACAGCAACATGAACTCAGAAAAATTTATGACAAAACTACAGAACTTCTAACAAAGAACACCGAGAGAAAGAGAGCAGCACGGGAAGGAGATGGGAGAGAGGAAAAGAGAGGAAAGAGGAGGAGGTTTGGAATGGGAAGAAGGGGGGAATTTATAGAGCAAGAAAGGGTTCGGATCAAAGAAAGGAGGTGAAAAAAAAAGGTGTGGGAGGAGGCTAAAGAAATCGTAGGAACCAGCTTCACCACAGTCCCCACCACTGGACGGTCGATGGCGTCTTTGGTAAGCATGTGCGTGTGGGGTGAAAATTGGCACTAGAATCCTGAGTTTCCGCACCAGCTTGTGAGTAGCCAGAGATAAAGCTGCCAATATAGCTGAAATGCTTGCAGTCATCTCCTGTACTGGTGCATGTATGCTCAGTCCAAATGAGTTGATGATTCTCATAAATCTTTGGGTGTCATGCTTTCTTTCAA
This sequence comes from Piper betle, assembly GCA_033002965.1. Lineage (NCBI taxonomy): Eukaryota > Viridiplantae > Streptophyta > Magnoliopsida > Piperales > Piperaceae > Piper > Piper betle. Next base: position 71,909 of record JAURVB010013507.1, on the reverse strand, counting down.
AGGAATCTTTTACTCAGAGGTAGAGCTAACATCATTGAAGATGTTTGAAAAAAAATCATTGAAGATGTTTACCTTTGAAAAATATTATTGAAAAAAAAATGTAAACTGTCATGTGTTTTTGTGTTTTTTTTAATTGTTCCAACCCAATAACAGATGCAGTATTGCTACCAGAATATTACAGGAAAGATGCTTATTCGTCATTTACCTTTGCGCATAGATGAACGCTCTTGAACTGGGGAGGTATGCATCCACTTTAATTCTACCAACTGTTCTTTTTATGATTCACATCAAGGTTGGCTTTGCCTTATATCAGTATTGTATCCGGAGTTTTTTTCAAAGTATTTAACCCTTTGCACATGATAAAATTAGTAATAATAAATGACAAAAAGTTTCACTAAAAAGTCGCCCGTATATAAACACACACACCCACACGAGGCATGCTATTGTGTGCAGTACGAAATACAGTGCATCAATAGCATGCAATTTGGGCCGCCCATCCAGATCCGACGACCCAGCGTCGTTAGCGCCCCCCTTGCCGGGCAACACCTGCCACCCGTGGGCACCACTGCACCATGCTCGGCCGCCGCCGAGCAGGGACCCCGGCACCTTGCCTGCCACTGCCCCCTGCCCACCCGCCACCCAGCATCCAACCGATCTGTACAAACCACCTCGCCACCGCTCCCGGCCCGCCGTTGCCACCCCGGTGAGGGTAGCCCCCTGGCCGCCCCGCCCGTAGTTGCGCCCCCTCTCCCGCGGGCGGTCGGAGGCGAGGTCGCTGATGGGGCAAAATAGGGGGGCAGGGTGGGGAGGGTAGTTTCGTAATAAAAAATTGACTCGATTTCAATTTTTATTATAAAATAAAATAAATATTTAAAAAATAAAATAATTTTGTAATAAAAATTTGACTCGGTCCCGACTCGAGTTAATATTTTAAAATAAAATTTTTAAGAAAATAAAATATTTTCTTAATATTGACGCGAGTTGGGACAGAGTCGTATTACGAAATAAATTTTTAAAAAAATAAAAAATTTCATAATAAAAACTTGACTCGATCCCGTGCGACTCGAGTCATTATTACAAAATTAGTTTATTTTTTAAAAATTTATTTCGTAATATTGATTCGAGTGGGGATTAGAGTCAAATTTTTATTATAAAATTATTTTATTTTTTAATATTTATTTTGTAATAAAAATTTGACACGATATCGACTCGAGTCAATAGTATGAAATAAATTTTTTTAAAAAAAATAAAATAATTTTGTGATAAAATCTTGACTCGATCTCAACTCGTAGTCAATAGTATAAAATAATTTTTCTTAAAAAATAATTTCGTAATAAAAATTTAACTTGATCTCGATTCTAGTCAATAGTATGAAATAAAATTTTTTAAAAAATAAAATAATTTTGTAATAAAATCTTGACTTGATATCGATTCGAGTGAATAGTATAAAATAATTTTTTTAAAAAAATAATTTTATAATAAAAATTTGACACGTTATTGACTCGAGTCAATATAACGAAATAATTTTTTTAAAAATAAAATAATTTATTAACAAAACTTGATTCGATCTTGACTTGAGTCAATAGTATGAAATAATAATTTAAGTCGACTTGAGGCAAGTTAATAAAAAAATGACTTGGCCCCTCGGTTGCACCCCGCCCTACCCGTAGCCCTGCCACTCCCCCGAGATCGAGTCAAGCTCAAGTAAAGTTTTTATTACGAAATTATTTTATTTAATTTTTTTTGTAATATTAACTTAAGTCGGGATCGAGTTAAGTTGAATTATGAAATTATTTTATTTTTTAAAATTTATTTTGTAATATTAACTCGAGTCCGATCGAGTAAAGTTTTTATTACCAAAATACCCTCCCTTGTTTCTTCACTTTGTTTTGGCGTGCCACCCCTGCCGGCGACCTTGATCCTGACTCGAGTTAATATTACGAAATAAATTTTTTAAAAAATAAAATAATTGATTTTAAAAATAAAAAAATTTAAAATAAAATAATTTTGTAATAAAAACTTGAATCGATCCTGCGCGGGACCGAGTCAAGTTTTAATTACAAAATAAATTAAAAAATTAAAATAATTTTGTAATAAAAACTTGACTCGGTCCTCGACTCGAATCAAGTTTTTATTACGAATCAAGTTTTTATTACAAAATAAATTTAAAAAAAATAAAATAATTCCGTAATAAATTATTTTAACTCGAGTCGGGATCGAATAAAATTTTTATTACGAAATTATTTTATTAATTTTTTTTGTAATATTAACTTAAGTTGGGATCGAGTTAAGTTTTTATTATGAATTTATTTTATTTTTTAAATTTATTTTGTAATATTAACCGGAGTCCGATCGAGTAAAGTTTTTATTACCAAAATACCCTCCCCTGTTTCTTCCCTTTGTTTTGGCGCGCCACCCCCTGCCGGCGACCTTGCCGCCGGCCGTCCGCTGGCCAACAATGTCGCTGCCTCGGGGCTGGATGGGCCTACTGGGAAGCGCGTGGCGCCGGCTGAGGCGGGGCGGCTGGGCGCAGGCGGCCGTGAGCGGGAGGAGCAACGCGGGGAGGGGACCACCGCGGCTCCTGGCAGGGGCGGTGGGGGACGGCTGCGGGCGGGGCCGAGGGGGTTGGCCGGGGGAGTGGCGGGGCTGGGGGCAGGGCGGGGCTGGGGGCAGGGTGCGACCGGGGGCGGCAAAAACCGGCGTGAGGGGCGGGGCTCGCGTGGGTGGGGAGCAACGCGGGTGGCGCGCCACCCCCTGCCGCCGCGGCTGTTGGTGGGGGCGGTGGGGGTCAGCCGGGGTGGGACAGCACCAAGGGGGTAGGACAAGGACGAGGCCAGCCGGGGACGGGGCGGCGCTGAGGGGTGGTGTGAACAGGGGAGGAGGAGGAAAGGGTTTAAAAAAAAAAAGAATCTGCGCACTGCGGCAATTTTGATATATATATATATATATATATATATATATATATATATATATATATATATGAGAGGCGATTTCCTGCGCCAGAGGCAGGAAATCGCCTCTCTGCGCCACAATGATCTGGGCCGTCCGATTACAAGGACGGCCCAGATTTATTAGTTTTTTTTTTAAAAAAATTTAATTTGATCTGGACCGTCCGATTAGAAGGACGGTCCAGATCGAGGGGCGAGGCGGAGCGCCGCCGCCGTCGCGGGGGAGGCCTTTGCCCCGGCGCCCGCCACGGCCCCCGCCCCGGCCCCCGGCCCCGGCGCCCGCCACGGCCAGATCTGGCCGCGGCGCTGCTCCGCCGTCGCCCCGCCTCGCCCACCCCCGCCCGGCCGGCCGCGGCCGGATCCCAGACGCCGCGGCCCCCCTTCTCCTCCGCCCACCTACGCCGCCCTCGCCCCGCCTCGCCCACCCCGCCCCGGCCCCGCCCCGGCGCCCGCCACGGCCAGATCTGGCGGCGGGCAGATCTGGCCGCGGCGCTGCTCCGCCGTCGCCCCGCCTCGCCCACCCCCGCCCGGCCGGCCGCGGCCGGATCCCAGACGCCGCGGCCCCCCTTCTCCTCCGCCCACCCACGCCGCCCTCGCCCCGCCTCGCCCACCCCCGCCCGGCCGGCCGCCGCCCTCCCCTTCTCCTCCGCCCACCCACGCCGCCCTCGCCCCGCCTCGCCCACCCCCCGCCCGGCCGGCCGCGGCCGAACCTTGCCGCCGGCGAAGGAGGGGGTGGTGGAAAAAAAATTTTTTTTATTAAATCTGGGCCGTTCGATCATAATCGGACGGCCCAGATTATCCTGGCGCAGGTAAGGGTTTCCTGCCTCTGGCGCAGGAAACCTTTACCCTATATATATATATATAATTTTGATTCTCATAACTATCCCAATTAGGACCGCTAAACGAGCGAATTAGTCGAGCTCAACTTGTGCTCGAACTCAACTATAATATCTTGAAGTTCATTCGAACTCGACTCGAGATCAAACGAGTTTTTAGTATATATAATCGAAATCGATTCGAATATTTTTGATCATGTTTGAGCTCGACTTGAACTTGAATATATTTAAATTGTTTAATTTTAAAGATTTTGAAACCAATTCATTTGGGAGCTTGAAATTTGCTCGTTTAAAAGCTCGAAACCAACTCATTTCGAAGCTCGAAACTAGCTCGATCATAAGTTTAAAAATAGCTTATTTAGGAAAAAAATATGGTTATAGAGATTAAAATTAACAAAAATAGTTTATCAACATATTTATATAAATTATTTTAATAATAAAAGGTATTTTCAAGTTTTAACCATGTTTTAATTTTTTCTACAAAATACTTAAGACACCATTTAATAGTATAAGTTTCCAAAAAAATAAAATACTTAGAACTATAAGCCCAAAATTGAAAAAAAACTATAAAAAGTTTATATTTTATAACCTTTATCTATATTTAGATAGTTTTTATCCAACTTTCATCTGGAGAAAAAAATTAACAGTTGTGAGATGTTAGATTAAATAAAAATAAATAAATTTTGTAAAAGGAATATATGTATTCTATTATTCTTGCTAGATTCAATAAAAACATTAAACCAATCATCCTCAATGAATAAAGTTAATGAGTGTATTCTAATAACTACCGAGGCCATAACAAGTAACAGAAGTAAATATTAAAATTTTAAATATGCTTGGTGTTTAAATATGTGATGCAAAAGCTAACCAATAAGAGTAGATATTAAATAACTCTATTTTAATTTTGGATCTAAAAAATTGAATATAAAATTATGATATAGTCGTAATACAAAAATATTATTATAAAATCCAAATATAGAAATAATTTAAAAACACAATCATGCCGAGACAAATAAGAAGAGATAATATTCACTATTAAATAGAAAGCACTCAAGAATAATATGTACAACCTCAATCATTACCTGAGTCCTCATCATCATCCTCATTTTTGATCCCTTCACAATAGCGTGGACATAGCCAATTTTGAGCACAAACAAAAACTTCAATTGCATTCAGTTGCAAGTTGCTACAATAATCATTAATAATGCCCCCACCCGTGCTAAAAGCATATTCTGACGCTATTGAAGAAAATACAATCGCTAAAATATCCGTCGTCATGGTCCCTAAGGTTTTATTTTCAATGAAACAGTTTTTCAATAATCCAAAACATCAAAAGGCGCTCCATGATCAACTTTAATTCTTTGTTCTTCAAGATATACATCTAAGTCTGATTTCTTTACATGGAACTGCTCATGAGAATCTATAAATCTTTCAAATTCTTCCCCATCGGTGAACATTTTATTACCACTTTCATTTCCAAGAAAGTAATCATGATGCAACCTATTCCTCAATTTGTTCTCATAGAATTTACTTACCCCTTTTAAAGAATCATCAACCATTTTCATTTCAGCCTGAAAAGTGGACTCTAAAGGACAAAGTTTGTGGAAAACAAATTCAACCCTTCCCGATTTATATCTTGGATCTAGTACACATGCAATGGTTAGAACTAAACTATTTTTTGCTTAATACTTGTCATATTTTTCTATCATGTTATCAACTATTTGATAAATATATCATTCCCCATAAACACGAAGGAATCTAACTTCTTTTTCACTTTTTGAAGCACTACAAAGAACAGATTTATTGTTGGATACTTACTCATCAAAAAGACATTAGTTGCTTGATAAAATACTTCAAGTAAGTTTTCGATCTTATTATAGTTATTCCAATCCATATCAGATGGGCACCATTCACAATTTTCATCTATACCTCTTAGATGATTAAAAGCAAGTTTTACCTCTTTTGCAAATCTCAACATCAAATAAGTAGAATTTCAATGAGTTTGCACATCTAAATTCAACCTTCTTTTGCTTGATATGTCATCATGCGCTAAAGAAATGTTAAAATCTTTCATTCTAGATGTAATCCCTTGATTATTTAATTAACTCACGAACATTTTCAATAACGTCTTTCACTTGCACCAATCTAGCTTGAAAATAAATCAAGAATATGAGTGGAACACATAACATGGAAAACATTGCATCTAATGGTGAACTTCGCATGAGAAGGAAAACTATCCTTAAGAAATGTTACCATGCTATCATTGACAATTGCATTGTCTAATGTTAAGGTGAAAAAATTTTCTTCAAGCCCCCAATCCATTATCAACTCACTTACCAAATTGGCCATTGCATAGCCAGTATGAGGAGAAGGAAAATGACAAAAATTCAGAATTTTTTGTGTAGCTTTGAATCTGCATCTATATAATGCATTATGAAACCCAAATATGGCTTGATTTGCCCAGATGTCCAAGTATCACAAATAAAACAAACACTTTCTACTTCTTTCAACATGCTCTTCAAAACTTTTTTTCTTCGTGATATAATTTGATGCAATCATTTCTTATAGTGTGTCAAGAGATCTTATAATGTCTTGGGTTAAGAGCTTTATGCAACATATTGAATAATTGCTTACTACTGATCTAAAAAGTTTGTCATTTACTCTGATCAAGATGTACAAAATATTTCTCACCCCTTTCCTTATCATACTTATAAATAGTCACACTTGCAAATTCTAAATCCTCATCTTGATTAGGCAATTATGGAATAACAGCAAGTTCTTGTTGATTTTTTGTTTTCTTCTTTTTGGTCATGTCATTAAATGTCATTTCAAGTGTGTAGTACAACCACTCTTAGACTTCAAGTACTTCTTTTAATAATTCTTACATTAATTATACTCCTTTTTGTCAATAGCCACACTCAAAAATTCATTCCATCCTTTCGATGCTCTTTTTCTCTTTTCTCTATTTTCATGTCAATTTTCTTCTTCTAGAGTTGATTCATTGTTCTTCTAATATACTTGTGTCACATTTTCCGTGGTCATAGTCATTAATAATCTGCATAATAAAAAATTAATTAGTTTTTTTAGATCATACGAGGTATGATGACCACCATGTATTTCAAGAGTACTAATTTATTTAAATGCTTCACAGAACCAATTTCCTTCTAGAAAAAATATCAAATTAACACCCAATAATCGATGCACCAGTCATTACCAATTAAAGCAACAATCACAAAAATTAAAGAAGTTGTAGTGAAGAAAAGGGATATAAAATACTAAACGCACATTTTCAAGCAATCAAACTAAACAGATTGAACTAAAAAAACATATGAGTTTTGAAGATCGTGGTCGGGGTGGTGATTGGCTGAAGGCGACGGCTGATCGCTGGCGGTGATTGAGCCAAAAGATCGGCTGTAAAGGGAATTCGGGTAGTCAACCAAGGCAGCGACTTGGTCGTCCTTAGAAGGGGGAATTGATTAGATGATGGTTGACGGTGATGATGGAGGGAGGCTGAGGGCGGAGACAGTGACAACGAGTCAAGGTGGTGGCTATGAGGTTTGGGAGGAGGACGTCGTCGGTCAGGGATAGTGGTCCGAGAGGGAGGTGTTAAGTGTTTAAAATATACAATATTTACCCAGATTTTTATATGATTTTGTACTTTCCGGGTATAAATATTATCAATTAGGTAATATTTTTCTTTATATTCTTGTTAATTAATATTTTATGAGATATGCTTAATTTTGAAGTTTTAATGTAGAATAAGATGAAACAAATTAAGCTTAGGATTTGTTGGTTAGAGCATTGGACCCCACCCGTTGATGGCTACAATTTTGATAATGACAAATCTCCATGTTAATGGCTATACATAACTTTGGCACTGTTGTCGGGGAATTGGAAACTTCATCGGACATCATAATCAATTAGTCCACATCGAATTTTGGAATCATTCCTCAAATTCTTGTATCTCTTGGCCATCTTTTCTTCAATATAAATGGGTGGTCATTTGTTGTTGAACATATCTCATCTCTTAGCTTTAAAGTTTAGTGGAAGAAATAGTTTAGTTTTTGCAATTCCTTTTCTTTTAATAATAAAAACTAGTTTGTTCTTTATATTGTTTTTTATTTTTATTATGGAGTAATCCTTTCTTTCGTTCTATAGAAGAATATAACTTAATATGGTTTAATTTGATTCATATCAGCTTCTTACTCTCTTATTCAATTTGATTGTTTGAATTATTATGTTCTTAATGGTAAGAATATATTGATCGCCTATTTCTTAGATCATGAGATTTAATTAGATTTCAAAAAATTTAATTAGATTAGTCATTGATAATTCATCATACGACGAGTCTTTTGAGTTGTTTATCATTGTGGTCGGGAGATGCACAATACCGTATACGATTGTAAGGCAAATCTTAATGCATTGTTTTGTTGATTAATCAATTATCACCGGGAGGTAGAAATTAAGGCAAAATAATAGATGCATAAAGGAGCGGGAGCCACCATGTCATATAATTATCCTAGATCGACAATCCAAGGGAATAAAAGATAAGAATAAGATATGGTGATGATTATATTCATTTTAAGGGAAATTTTACTCTAGAACGAGTTTTATCATTTGATCTTCTCCTTTAATTTAAATAATTATTTAAATTTAGTTAAGTCGATTATTTTTTTGCACTTAATTTCATTTTAATTAATTATAAGAAATTCATCTCCCTGTGAGACGATATTTGAATTTATCATTATACTACTTGTTTCGGCCGTGTATACTTACATGATATTGAAATTATTTGAACAAGTTTTTTGGTGCCATTGCCGAGGATCGAACTCGGATCACTTGCGTGACAAGCGGGAATACTTACCACTATACTACAACAACGGTTGAAACAAGTACACACGGTCGAAACAAGTAATATAATGATAAATTCGAGTATCATTCCCACAAAGAGATGAATTTCCTTAAATTAATTAAAGAAAATAAAATTAAGAGCAAAACAAAAATAATTGACTTAAATAAATCTAAATAATTAGTTTAAATAAAAGGAGAAGTTAAAATGATAAAACTCCTTCTCGAGTCGAATTTCCCTTAATATGAATTTAATCTTCATCAAATCTTCCCCTTATCTTTTATTCCCTCGAATTGTCGATCTAGGATAATTATATGACATGGTGGCTCCTGCTCTTTCATGCTTCTTTATTTTGCCTCAATTTCTACCTCTCGGTGATAATTGATTAATCAAAAAATAATGCATTAAGATTTGCCTTACAATCGCATACGGTATTGTGCATCTCCCGACCACAACGAGAAACAAGTCAAAAGACTCGTCGTATGATAAATTGTCAATGACTAATCTAATTAATTTCTCCCAAAATCTAATTAAATCTCATGATCTAAGAAATAAGCGATCAATCTATTCTTAGTATTAAGAACATAATAATTCAAACAATCCGATTGAATAAAAGAGTAAGAAGCTGATATAAATCAAATTAAACCATATTAAGTTCCATTTTTCTCTAGAACGAAAGAAAGGAATACTCTATAATGAAAATAGAAAATAATATAAAGAACAAACTAGTTTTTATTATTAAAAGAAAAGGAATTGCAAAAACTAAACTATTTCTTCCACTAAACTCTAAAGCTAAGAGATAAGATACGCTCAACAACAAATGACCCCCCATTTATATAAAAGAGAAGGTGACCAAGAGATACAAGAATTCGAGGAGGGATTCTAAAATTCGATGTGGACTAATTGATTATGATGTCCGATGAAGTTTCTAATTCCCTGACAACGGTGTCAAAGTTATGTATAGCCATCCACATGGAGCTTTGTCATCATCAAAATTGTAGCCATCAATGGGTGGGGTCCAATGCTCTAACCAACAAATCCTAAGCTTAATTTGTTTTATCTTTTTCTGCATTAAAACTTCAAAATTAAGCATATCTCATAAAATATTAATTAAGTAGAATATAATGAAAAATATCACTTAATTAATAATATTTATACCCGGAAAGTGCAAAATCATATAAAAAACCTGAGTAAATATTGTATATTTTAAACACTTAACACACCCCCACACTTAAACTTTTGCATGTCCCGAGCAAAATATCATAAAAAATAAAATTTTACTACACAAAAATATTTTAATCCCCATTATGTTCTCATATGATTGTCAATCAAACCCTCAAGAGACAACAAGATGTCAATCGAATCAAAAATTCCCTTTCATCAATCACATTCAAAAGAAAGCTCTCTGTGTGTGTGTGATAGTCCATTGGCTTATCATTCTCATCCGCAACCAAGAGAATACAATCAAACACATGCTTAAATATGTTCACCTTTCGCTCTCATCTCCACTAATGTAGGCAATGCCAATTCAATGGAATCAATAGGTCTTTATAGGTTGTAACGAGGCCCAGGGCTAGGGACCAAAAATAGGATAAACAAGATAAAAATTAGAGGCTAATATGCACCCTAGCTGTAACGACCCAGCCCAAAGTGCAACGTAATGGACTAAGTCATTTCTTTAAAATGGGTACCCCGAAAGTTAAAGATCTATAGTCCATTCCCACTTATAAACACCCCGAAAGTTAAAGATCTATAGTCCATTCCCACTTATAAACAAGATCTTCTCCCAGTAGGTATTAGATGTGGGACTAAGTTGAGGGATCTCACAATCCACCCACCTTAGGAAATTTCGTCCCCGAAATGCCTATTCTTGGCCCGTTCCTAGCCCCAGCCCACGTCCTTTCTGGCCCGTGACCGGCAGCCTAGCCAACGTTTCTAGTCTTGGCCCGTTGCTAGCCCTAGCCACGACCTTTTCGGCCCATGACCGGCAGCCGAGCCAACGTCCCTAGTCCATCCCACCATCTAACACGGAACCAGGTCGGCTCTGATACCATTTGTAACGACCCAGCCCAAAGTGCAACATAATGGGCTAAGTCATCTCTTTAAAATGGGTACCCCAGAAGTTAAAGATCTATAGTCCATTCCCACTTATAAACAGGATCTTCTCCCAGTAGGTATTAGATGTGGGACTAAGTTGAGGGATCTCACACTAGCATTAAAAATCCTTTCTAAATCCTAACATACACATGCAACAAATCCCCAAGTAATATGACACAAACTTCCTTAAATGTAGTATCAAGTTGACCTAATATAAGAACTAACTTTGCTTTGATTTTCCATTGACTACCTGCTGCTTTTTTTTGTTTTCTTTTATTTCAATCCAGTGGAAGATTATTGCCTCATCTTGTGTTTACTAGTGGAGGATCATTGCCTCATCTTCCCCCCACCAATTTCTTTTTTTTTTCTCTTTGTTTTTCTTCTTCTTTTTTTCTTCTTTTTTACAAAGCAAAGTGTCAAGAAAGTCCACACTATCTTTTCAATCACCACTCTATGAAAAGCAATGCCTTCCCTCCATATTACTCAAAGTTTCATCCCTGTTAGAATTTATAACGAATTCAAAACACTAGGGTGCTAGGATTCAAGTAGAAAGATATATTTTTCAATAAAAAGGACAAGGCTAAAATAAGGGTAATCAAACAAACACGTATAATAAAGGCCATAAAATTATATGCAGAGGATAATTCATATTAGGGAGGGTTGAAGAAAGGTCCAGACTCACCAAAAAGAAATGCTTATATCATTTTCCATCTATATGGCAAGCCAAATTTTTCGCTTCAAAAGTCGCTAGAGCAAATTCTAAAAGTCATGACCATCATATACAATCCTTATTGCAAAACATTTATTGAAATCATCTAAACCAAAGGATTGTGAAAATAATAAAAGGTAGAGAACCAACTCTCGAATGCAATCTTTTACTCAGTTCATCCCTCATATCAATTAGTCAAGTTTTCTCAAGAAAGGTAAGACTAATTCACATGTATCTATCATTGAACCAAGAGACTGATATATTGTTGCATAATAAAATTTTTACACTAAACTACACTATATATATATATATATATATATATATATGCATCTCTAAATCTAAACATGAGTCGAGCTTGAACAATATGCACAAAATTAAGGCATCCCCCCAAACTTAAACTAAATATTGTCCTCCATGCTAGAAAAATAAAGAGAAGAGCAAGAGAACTGTAAAACCCACGATTCGAGTTAGGGTTTTATATTTAGAACCGGTCGGGTCGACCGTTATTTTTTCGAGTTGAGTCAGTTTCAGGACACGTGTACCGAGCCGATGCCAGTCACGTGTATGAGCTATGAGGGTCATGCGTACCCAAGTATATGATGATAACGTCATGAACACAGCAGAACAGAATGAGTTATCAGATATATGAGAGTATGCCAGTCATTTTTTTATTATTTTTATATATAATGGATCGTAGAATTAGTTTTAGGCCGTTTATCGCGTTAGGACGCGTTACGGGCATTTTGGGTGGGTTGATAGTTCTAGAGCATATCATTATGATGTTTGGTATTTGTTTGATTTTACGGGATTTTTCCCAATTTTTATGAATTTTTTAGGATTTAATACGACTTAGTTATTATACTTGACTCGAGTCGGAGACGAGTCAAGTAATATTTACGAGTTTGCCATCGAGTCTTATTCTCCCCCATACCTTCTTCCCCGACCCTTACCGCGACGCCGCCACTGTGCGTCGTCGCCGCCGCCGTTGCCGCCGCCACCCGGTCGCCGATCGACCCTGCCTAGCCCCGCCACGGCGTCGCCGTGCCGCCCCGACCAGCCCCGGCCGCTGCCAGGCCGCCGCGACGCCGGAATCGCCACGCCTAGCGCCGCGACTACATTTCGGTCGCGTCGCCGATTCCGCCGCCGGCGACCGTCGCCGCCGTCGATCGAGTGGTCGCCTCGAGCACCTTCGACCACCTAGCGGCCTTCCCCGACCGGAGCGGAGGCCATCGCCGCCCATGGCCGGCCGGATCTAGCGACCCATCGCCGCCGGCCTCTGTTTTAGCCATTTTCCGGCGAGCCGCCACCTCCGTTGGCCGCGTCGACCTCGTAGATGAGTCGGGCTCGCCGAGCCGGTTCCGAGGGTACCCAACACGACCCCTTTCCGACCAGTAGACGCCGCCGGCGATTGTCGCCGGAAAACCACCGGAAGCCGCCGGAAAACCGCCAGCAGCTGCCGGAAAACCACCGAAAAACCGGAATTTCCGGAATTCACTGGAATTCACCGGATCTTCCGCGGGGCTCACCCAGTCGAGCCCGATCGAGCTTCGGACGCCGATGAGCGCCGAATTTGAGCTTCGAGACGTGCGACGGAACCCTAGCCGTCGCCGATTGCCGACGACATGAGGTATAATTACCTCCGAATTTATAAGTTAAAGTCTGATGATTGTTAGCACAACATGCTAGGGTTGATTTATTGATGTGATTGATAGTGATAAGTTACATGATGTGATTAATGACTAATTAGGGATGAAATGATAAGTTACATAATGAGATTAAGTGTGAATGAAGGTTCAGCGATCTAATGAGGTAGGAGTCTCAGCATGATAAGTGATCAGGACGTAACTTTGAAAAACACAATAAAATTGGTATGACTAGGATGAGTTAGAATTATTTAAATTTATGATTATTTAACTGTTGCTGGATGTTGATGATTGAATTGTGATTGATGTTCATTGTGTTTGATGCATCATTTAGTTAGCGGGCGTTAGTATTTAGTTTTGATGTGTAGGTACGAAGTAGGAGCTCGCCGCCTAGGCGCGATGACACGTTGGAGCTTCTACCAGGTCCGTTTAGGACTCGTCTCTGTTTTAATCTTTTCTATTGTATGTTTAATTTATTGTCTGCAGGACGGGTTAAGTGGCGTTTTATCGGATCCCACTTAACTCGGGCCATTTAATCGAACATTTTCCGGATTAATAACCCCTCGAGGATGAGATCCCTCGAGGTTGATTTCGAAAACAAGATCCACCAAAAGTTGCCTTCGGGCCTATTATGTAACTCCCTACCCAAGCCTATATATATATATAGTTTTCGTGTTTCTGTGAGACGAGAGATGGAGAAATCGACTGCACGTACCATGCAGAGGATGCCGTGACAGTCAAAGCGGGCTCTGGATTAGTGCCAGCGGACTGTTCCATTCCCGAGGGATCCTGACAACTCCGCGTTTGAGTTCCTCACACCCGGAGAACGTGGAGGTTTACGGGTACTGTTTAGTACAGCGCATGTCCGGACTTGTGGTTCAAAGGGTACTAAAGGCGACTGCCTGAGAGTACTCGGCCTTCGTGCTCAAGGCCAGGAGAAATATGGAGGTAAGGAGAGGGCTTAGGATAAAGTTTCACGAGAAGTACTGAAAAAGAAGTGCTGAGAGTAGCACAGTACCAGCAGCAGATCAGTAAGTTCGGGATGCTACCGGGTCTGCAGCCCAGTGGCTCCTCAGTAGTGCCCTTCAGAGTGTTCACGTGGAGTATGATGTTTTCTTTCATATGAGAGTTTGCTCTCATAGCCAGCTTGTTATAGTTATTTTATTTTCCGGACCAGTAACACTTGTTACTGACGTGTTTTTATACTATATGTAGGTAATAATCACGAGTTGAAGGAGCCAGCTTGGACGGAGGAGCATTGTTGTCACTTGCACACATGTTAGTCGATTGAGTGTTTATATTTTATTGATGATGCTATCATATTGTGAATGATGTGAAATACTAAGACATGATAGGATATGATTAAACGCAATGAGATAATGTTATGACATGATGAAAAGCTAAGATATGATGATAAGAGGTGAGATGTGATCAGAGTGCGCAGCAGAAGTATGGCCCAAGTTCTATAATGAATATACAGTATATTAGATTATGTGTGATTAAAATTATTGATATATGCATATATATTGGTATGTATTGTTTTGACAGGGTGGATCCTAATTGCACTTTTAGGGGAAATTCTGTCCGTTTTATTTTAGAATTTTTATTGAGTTTAATCGTAATGGTATTGGTGTGTGCTTGAATTGCATGTCATTCATGTAGTACCACGTTAGGGTTGTATATTCATCAATGCATTGCGAGTCGTATCTTCATCTTAAGACGCCGAGATTGGATCCGCATGAGTTAGGTTCGGGTTAGCCGACCTAACCGGGGCCTGTAACATGCCGGTTCGGTTCACGAGTGTGGACCGGATTTGGGGTGTTACAAGAACTCCCTCAACCAATAAGTCGGTGGATGATTGCCATAAATGATGAATTTGGTCTTGACTCATGATACAAAATAAAAATAAATTTTTAAAAAAATCTACAAATAAAAAAACTTTTAAAAGAAATCAATTGGGTTGTCTCCCAAGAAGCGCTTGGTTTAACGTCTACAGCCCGACCATTTTGATAATCTCCAAATTATGTGGCACTTCAACTAATGGCAACAATCTGTGCACCGGTAGATCTAAGGAATTCATAACTCTGAATCTCCTAGGCAAGATTGGTTGTGAATCTAATACTTTAACCATGTCTTTCACATCAGTATCATCTTCACAAAGAGAATTTATGGCCTTATGTAATGAATCACTCAACTGATCCTTTTTGTACATTATTTTATCGAATAGTTCAATTCTAGAACAATCATATGTTTCATCTGGACAATTCATAGATTTAAAGATGTCATATGTGACATAATCGTTGTTTACTGATTGTGGAGAATTATTCCATGAAAAATTAGGGTTATTGTGCCAACCCGCATTATAGGTATTGGAATAGGGATTATTGTTCCTATTAAAGTTGCCTACATAATTTACTTGATCTGTTGCACATTGACTTGTAAAATGTCCTTGTCCACACCATTCACACCTTGGTTCTACAGACTTAACATGTCCCTGCATATTAAGATTTTGAACTTGATTAGATAAAGCACTAACATGAGCAGATAAAGCAGTAAGTGCATCTAATTCTAAAACTCTGATAGTCCTTCTTGGGTGCCTTTCTTGTGTTGCGTAGTGGTTGCTAGGAACCATCAATTCTAGTAATTGAAAAGCATCATGTGGGTTCTTTCTAAGAAATGATCCATTGGCCGCCGCATCAACTATGTTCTTTGTTTGCCCCAACAACCCATTATAGAAAGTTTGGAGTTACATCCATCTTTCTATACCATGGTTGGGACACTTTTTTAACAATTCTTTAAATCTTTCCCATGCCTCAAAGAGAGACTCACCATTAAACTGCAAAAAAGATAAAATTTCGTTACTTAATTTAGCAGTTTTAGAAGGAGGAAAATATTTTAACAAAAAATTTTCAGACAATTCATCTCAAGTGGTAATTGAATCTAATGATGACAACCACTCTTTCACACTTCCTATTAAAGAGAATGGAAATAAGCGAAGGCGGAGAGCATCGTCAGAGACACCAAGTTGCTAATACATATTGCAAACTAAAGGAAATCAATGATGTGCCTATTAGGATTTTCAATAGGCAATCCACTAAATTGTCCTATAGTTTGTAATATATTAAATAAAACTAGTTTAAGCTCAAAGTGGGTTGCATTCACCGGTGGTGCAATAATACTAGGTTGTAACCCTCTTGCAAGAGGTACAACCCAATCTTGGATTGCCTTGTTGTCATCATTGGCTATTGCTACAATTGGTCGAAGTAGAGGCATTTGTTGTTGTTGTGGGTCCATAGCTTCTTATTCTATTGCTTCTTGTGCTCTTCTTCCAGCGGCACACAAGTTTCTCAAAGTCGTTTCAATTTCTGGATCATAAGAAAACAAAGGTGATTGCATTAGTCGATGCACAAACAAATGATAACATGGAAGAGGACAATGATATAGTATTTTTCTTAAAACAAAAACAAAAAATTTAGACACTAAAATCTAAAAATAAAAGAAAATACTCAAAATTCTAATCCTAAATTAACTTAGAAAATTCAATTTCCCCGGCAACGGCGCTAAAAACTTGTTCGAATAATTTCAATATCATGTAAGTATACACGGTCAAAATAAATAGTATAATGATAAATTCAAGTATCGTCCCACAGGGAGATGAATTTCTTATACTTAATTAAAGTAAATAAAATTAAGAGCAAAACAAAAATAATCAACTTAACTAAATTTAAATAATTCTTTAAATTAAAGGAGAAGTTCAAATGATAAAACTCGTTCTAGAGTAAAATTTCCCTTAACATGAGTTTAATCATCACCATATCTTACTCTTATCTTTTATTCCCTTAGATTGTCGATATAGGATAATTATATGACATAGTGGCTCCCACTCCTTCATGCATATATAATTTTACCTCAATTTCTACCTCCCGGTGATAATTGATTAATCAACAAAAACAATGCATTAAGATTTTACTTACAATTGCATATGGTATTGTGTATCTCCTAACCACAATGACAAACAAGTCAAAAGACTCGTCGTATGATGAATTATCAATGACTAATCTAATTAATTTTTCCCGAAATCTAATTAAATCTCATGATCTAAGAAATAGGTGATCAATCTATTCATAGTGTAAAACCCACGATTCGAGTTAGGGTTTTATATTCAGAACCGGTCGGGTCGACCGTTATTTTTTTCGAGTTGAGTCAGTTTCAGGACACGTGTACCGAGCCGATGCCAGTCGCGTGTATGAGCTATGAGGGTCATGCGTACCCAAGTATATGATGATAACGTCATGAACACAGCAGAACAGAATGAGTTATCAGATATATGAGAGTATGCCAGTCATTTTTTTATTATTTTTATATATAGTGGATCGTAGAATTAGTATTAGGCCGTTTACCGCGTTAGGACGCGTTCGGGCAGTCTGGGTGGGTTGTTAGTCATAGAGCATATCATTATGATTTTTTTGGTGTTGTTTGATTTTACGGGATTTTTCCCGATTTTTATGAATTTTTTTAAGATTTAATACGACCTAGTTAATATACTTGACTCGAGCCGGAGACGAGTCAAGTCTTAATTACAAGTTTGCCACCCAACCATCTCTTCTCCACCCTCGACCTTTCCTCCCCCACGCCCAAACCCTAGCCGCCGCGCCGCCCCTGTTCGCGCGCCACCGCCGCCACGGCCGACGCCGCCTGGCCGTCGATCGACGCCGCCCAGCCCGGCCACGGCGTCGCCCTGCCGCCCCGACCAGGCCCGGCCACGAGCTGGCCGCCGCGACGCGAGGAACCACCGCGGTGACGCAGCGCTTGCGTCGCCGATCGCGCCGCCGCCGACCGTCGCCACCACGATCAGGTGGTCGGCTCGACGTCCTCGACCCCTCAGCTGCCTTTCCCGACCGGAGCGGAGGCCATCGCCGGCCTAGCCGGCCGGATCTAGCGACCCATCGCCGCCGGCCCTGTTTTAGCCATTTTCCGGCGAGCCACCACCTCCGTTGGCCGCGTCGACCTCGTAGATGAGTCGGGGTCGCCGAGCCGGTTCCGAGGGTACCCAACACGACCCCTTTCCGACCAGTAGACGCCGCCGGCGATTGTCGCCGGAAAACCACAGGAAGTCGCCGGAAAACCGCAAGCAGCTGCCGGAAAACCGCCGGAAAATCGGAATTTCTGGGATTCGCCAGAATTCACCGGATCTTCCGCGGGGCTCACCCAGTGGAGCCCGATCGAGCTTCGGACGCCGATGAGCGCCAAATTTGAGCTCCGAGACGCGCGACGGAACCCTAGCCGTCGCCGATTGCCGACGATGTGAGGTATAATTACCTCCGATTAATTTATTTAAAATTGATTATTGTTAGCACAACATGCTAGGACTAATTATTGATGTGATTAATGCTTAATTACGAATGAAGTGATAAGAGACATGATTTGATGAATAGTGCTTGAATGTAAGTGATCTAATAAAGTAGATCAGGTCAGAGCATGATAAGTGACCACGACATAAGTTACAGACACGTAATAAAATTAGTATGAATAGGATGAGCTAGGATTAATTATTTTTATGATTTTCTGATTGTTATGTTGATGGATGCTTGCATTGTGATTGTGATGTTATTGAGTTTGATGCATCATTTAGTTAGCGGGCGTTAGTATTTAGTTTTGATGTGTAGGTACGGAGTAGGAGCTCGCCGCCTAGGCGCGATGACACGCTTGGAGCTTCTACCAGGTCCGTTTAGGACTCGTCTGTTTTAATCTTTTCTATTGTATGTTTGATTTATTGTCTGCAGGACGGGTTAAGTGGCGTTTTATCGGATCCCACTTAACTCGGGCCATTTAATCGAACATTTTCCGGATTAATAACCCCTCGAGGATGAGATCCCTCGAGGTTGATTTCGAAAACAAGATCCACCAAAAGTTGCCTTCGGGCCTATTATGTAACTCCCTACCCAAGCCTATATATATATAGTTTTCGTGTTTCTGTGAGACGAGAGATGGAGAAATCGACTGCACGTACCATGCAGAGGATGCCGTGACAGTCAAAGCGGGCTCTGGATTAGTGCCAGCGGACTGTTCCATTCCCGAGGGATCCTGACAACTCCGCGTTTGAGTTCCTCACACCCGGAGAACGTGGAGGTTTACGGGTACTGTTTAGTACAGCGCATGTCCGGACTTGTGGTTCAAAGGGTACTAAAGGCGACTGCCTGAGAGTACTCGGCCTTCGTGCTCAAGGCCAGGAGAAATATGGAGGTAAGGAGAGGGCTTAGGATAAAGTTTCACGAGAAGTACTGAAAAAGAAGTGCCGAGAGCGGCATAGTACCAGCAGCAGTAAGTTCGGGATGCTACCGGGTCTGCAGCCCAGTGGCTCCTCAGTAGTGCCCTTCAGAGTGTTCACGTGGAGTATGATGTTTTCTTTCATATGAGAGTTTGCTCTCATAGCCAGCTTGTTATAGTTATTTTATTTTCCGGACCAGTAACACTTGTTACTGACGTGTTTTTATACTATATGTAGGTAATAATCACGAGTTGGAGGAGCCAGCTTGGACGGAGGAGCAATGAGGTCTTGTACACACACATGTTAGATTTCTGAATGTTTAATATTGTATTATTATGTTATTATATTGTGAATGACATGATTAAATGTTTGAGCATGATGATATGATGTGAATGAAATGCTAAGACACGATAACAGAATGCAAAATATGATCAGAGTTGAGCAGCGGAAGCGTAGATGGGTTGAGACCCAAAGCTTCAGAGAATGATGAATCATAATAGATTAGATGTATGTGTGAATGAAATCTATGTGTATGCTATATGTATATATATATATGATATATATTATTTTGACAGGGTGGCCCCATAATTGCATTTTTAGGGGAGACTCTGTCCGTTTTATTTCAGGATTTTTACTAATTTTAATTGTAATTGTGTTGGTGTGAAATTTAGGTTGCATGTCATCCATGTAGTATCATGTTAGGGTTTTATGAATTTATCCATGCATGACAAGTCGTATCTACATCTTAAGACGCCGAGATTGGATCCGTATGAGTTAGGTTCGGGTTAGCCGACCTAACCGGGGCTGGTAACATGCCGGTTCGGTTCACGAGTGTGAACCGGATTTGGGGTGTTACACTTAGCATTAAGAACATAATAATTCAAATAATCTGATTGAATAAAAGAGTAAGAGGCTGATATGAATAAAATTAAACCACGTTAAGTTCCATTCTTCTCTAGAACGAAAGAAAGGATTACTCAATAATGAAAATAGAAAATAATATAAAGAACAAACTAGTTTTTATTATTAAAAGAAAAGGAATTGCAAAAACTAAACTATTTCTTCTACTAAACTCTAACGCCAAGAGATGAGATATACTCAACAACAAATGACCACCCTTTTATATAAAAGAGAAGATGGCCAAGAGATACACGAATTCGAGGAGGGATTCTAAAATTCGATGTGGACTAATTGATTATGATGTCTGATGAAGTTTTTAATTCCTCGACAATGGTGCCAAAGTTATGTATAGCCATCCACATGGAGCTTTGTCAACATCAAAATTGTAGCCATCAATGGGTGGGGTCCAATGCTCTGACCAATAAATCCCAAGCTTAATTTGTTTCATCTTTTTCTGCATTAAAACTTCAAAATTAAGCATATCTCATAAAATATTAATTAACTAAAATATAACAAAAAATATCACATAATTAATAATATTTATACCCGAAAAGTATAAAATCATATAAAAAACCTGGGTAAATATTGTATATTTTAAACACTTAACAGAAGGCAAGGTAAGATTGGCCACGACGGTGGCTGATGGTGGTCGGTGAAAGAGGGCAACCAGTAGAGGATCAGGGTGGAGTGGGGTCAAAGATCAGGTGGAGTGAATCGGTCGAGATGAAGGAAGAAGGAGGTGTGAGGGAGAGAAAAAAGAGACTGAAGTGTTTGGGGGAAGAAAATTGCACAATGGCAGTTTCGTAATTAAAACTTGATTCGCTTCCAACTAAAGTTAATAATAATAAATAAAATCCAAAAAATATAAAATAAAATATAGTAAAATACCATAAAATAAAATAAGGTCGACCTAAGTCGAATGATATGTTCTAAATCTACTAAACCACCCAAAATACAACTAACATGTCCTAACACGATAAACGACCTAATTCAAATTTTACGGTCTACTATATAAAAAACCAGGCGTACTCTCATATACTCTAATAACTCATTTTGCTGCCGCTTTACTGAAATTATTATCATATACTTGGGTACATATGATCCCCATGACGCATAACATACGGCCGGCGTCGACTTAGCATACGTGTTTAGAAACTAACTCGACTAAAAATAACAATCAAACCGATCTATTCTGACTATAAAACCCTAACTCAGGTCACGGGTTTTACAGGGGGAGAGAACTAATAGATCTGGAGCGAGGATTACATTACCTCCTCTTGGTTCTGGAAGAGAAGATGCCAGTTTAGTGCAACCAGAAAAGGACGTGGACATCCGAATGACCGAGGAAGAGAAAAACATATTTATATCTTTCCATTGGCTCTAGAATATGCAACTTGAGTTCTTAAAAAATCCACCCAACTCATATATGTTCAAAAGAAGAAGCAAAGAAGTAAAGGAATGGATGATTAAAATTTGGATATTATGCATATTATTATATTATATTATCGAGTAGAATTCGAGTCGAGCTTGAGTTATAACCGAGTATAGTCGAGTTGAGTTGAACACCGTCTTGCTCAAACTCGACTTATTGAATTCAAGTTTGAGCTTGAGCATTTAAATGTCGAGCTTTAAGTCAAGTTAAACGTCAAATACTCACGAACCATGCCACTCAATTTGCAGCCCTACCGGTGGCTCCCCAATAGATGCTTTTCAGAGAGTTCAATAGAAGATATAAACATGTTTTTTCTTCACATGAGAGTTAGCTCTTATGACCAGTTTGATACAGTTGTATTTTGAACCAATAACACTCGTTACTGATGTGTTTTAATTATATATGTAGGTGAAGATGAGGAGATGAATGTATAAACCTAGATGGAAGAGTAATGATGTCTCTTGTAGAGACATGTCAAACACTAAAATATTTAGTATTTCTGATTATGATATTATGATAGTGAACCTGATGTGATGACATGTTATATGTATTGTTAATAAAATTGATATCAATGACATGATGTGAATTTTAAAAAATATGTTCATGTTGATTATGTTCAGCAAGTAGGCCAAGACCTAGTTTTGAAATCCGAAAATGACCGAAAATGAATAGATGGGTCAAAGCCAAGTTTGAGAGAATTATATGGCTCAAGAATGCTTGTGTTGCTGACTAAATTGTTATGTGTGGAAAGTAGTTACAAATGTTTTACCATATATATATTGTTTGATAGGGTGGCCATTTATTGCAGTTTTAGGGAACACTCTATTTGTTTTATTTTAGAAATTGCATTGATTTTTATGATGATTATTTTTTAGTGTGACTTGGTTGACATAACATTCATATAGTATTATGTTAGGTTCTGAGCATTTCATTCATATACCATGATGATTATGTTCCATCTTAAAACACTTAAGAGTAGATCTTTTCTTGTTATGTTCGGGTTAACTAGCTTACTTGGTAACCCATAACATTTTGGTTTGGTTCGAGAGGAACCAGAATTAAGGTGTTACATAACCTATAGTTAGTGGTGATTTTTAATATGTGATTTCAATTAGAACAAAAGATTTAATCTGCTATAATTTAAGGTAAATAATTTATATGTTACTTTACATTTAATTACGAAGAAATGTGTTTAATCTTCATTACAATGTATAATAAGCATAAAAAACACCTACTTACTATTTTGTGGACAAAATGGCCGGAGATCTTAGTTTCTGTTTATCTTCTACCCACAAGTATAAGACAGTTTGCCGTCAACACAATTCAATATCAAGAAAACTAGGTCACGAAAATAGATAATCATGGACCTATATATTAATGAATCTTAGAAGATGATAATTTGTCTCTTTGGAGTTTATCGTTTAGAACCAACAAATCATTTTTATTTTATGGTATCTTATTAGCTTTGGAAAAAAGATTATCTTATTAACAAATGAATATAAAGCATAAGCGCATAATTTTAAAATTTGGAACTCAGAATCAAGATTGTTTTAACAAAAATAAAAATAAATAGCCTGCCATTTCACCTCCCAATTATTAGTTAAATTTGGTTTTGGAAAAAATAACAGTTAGAAATCAAAATATTTAATGTTTATTATTGATAAATTAGTAATAATGAAAAATGTTGTGAAATGGGTATTTTCTATTGGAGTAGATCCGTCGTTTAGAAACATATAACAAGATAGTCGCTTATAATCAAACAATGAAACCAAATATTACGAACAAGAGAACATTAAAATTTAGCATCGAAACCCATATAAGAATAAATACCGAAGAAATATTTTTTACGGAGAAGATTTATAAATTATAGTTTACTATAAAACTTCTTCTCAACCCTAGAAGACATCATCTAGCCCCTCTAAAACATTTTCCATACGCAAAATAGGTTACAAATATTGTATATTAAAGAAAGGGACGAGAAATAGCATAAATACTGAAAAATCTTCCAAAACTGCCAAGATCTGCTTTGCTCGAACGTCCAAATCATGAGTGCTGGAGCGTTTACTTCCTGGTTAACCAGTTAGTTTTTTTTTTTCACCGTGATCCAAATACCCGAGTGTCCGAACCCCAACGCTCGGGCTTTCTTAGGAAGCCGCCGCCGCCGCTCCACTTTCTTCTTCCTGCTTCTGCTCCCGGAAAGCTCCAGCTCCACATCTTCATAATCGACCTTTTTTCAGCATAATCATAATCGAGCGAGCTTTTGCCTAATAAGCCAATCTTAGTAGTTAATAGTACTACAATTCGGCTAGAGTGGTCAATATACATTCTAGTTGGCTTGGAAAATAAAAATTGGATTCCTGATTTAAGTAGTTTAAATAAAAATGAACGATAATATGATTTTAGCTGCTCGAGATAGTTAATTAAATTGGTTAGGCGAATTTTATTTGTTTGTTTGGACGAATGTTGCAATTGTTATTTTGAATAGACAAGCTGATTGAGTAAGCTAGCCTAGCAATAATGGGAGTAGAGAAGGCAACGGCCAATTGAGAAACGAGGATCACTTTGTGGATGGCCAATTGTTTTATCTCGCTCAAATGAATTAAAATTTTAATCTTTTTTAGGCTTGTTAATTTTAAATGAATTACTTGGACTTATATGAAAAAAATTGTCAAATAGACTAGCCGGTGTAATATGCGAGTGGTTAATGTTACCTTCCAATGATCTCATTTTAAACGTTTAAGTGGTGTGGATAAAAAATGCCCTAATTTAGACCTAGATTTAGAGGGAATTTAATATATATATATATATATATATATAAATAAATACTCATCAATTTTATTTATGGTATGTATAATTTATGATGCACGTTAATACTTTATTTGCAGTTGATGTTGAAGCCCATGTGCAGTTGATTTCATTTCATAAACAAAAGAGCGAGTGTGAATCACGTGGTTTAAAATGATAATTTGATCTATGCTCATATATACATAATTCTTGCTAATTATAACAAAGGCTCCCAATTTGAAAAACCAAACTTGAAAAATATGTAATTTTTTCTAGAAAGTGTTGTTGAGCATCATATTAAATCTCTTTCTCTCACTTTTTTTATTTGGTAATTAAAATATAGGGAAGCGGAAATGTTTGATTGATTGTATTGAAATTCTACGAAAGAAATGTAAAATTTGGAGATTATAATTTTTTTATATTTGAATATTTTAAAATTAAGTCAAAAGAAATTATAATTTCAGTCAAAGTAATTTTTTACAAAAGTTTTACGAAATATTTTTTTTATGAAAAATAATAAAATTTAGGAGAAATTTTGAGAGGCACGTACACATGCACATAAGAAGTAATGTTTTATTTTTATTCTATTTTTTTACTATCTAATACGTAAGAAAGCTTTTTACAATTTTCATGTTATTTTATTTTATTATATTTCTATTTTATATAAAATTTTTATTTATACTATTTTCATACCAACTAAATAAACCCTGAATAGAAAATTTAGAGGGAGAAATTGTGTCTTCTTTCAACCTTCAAAACAATGTGTATGCGTGTGTTCATGTTTTTTTCTTTAACATTTTTAATTTATATGGGAGCAATATTTATCGGGGTTTTGTTTATTTTTATTTTCCACAAATATTTTATTGATAATTCTTTCTTTCTTAACTGACCGAACCGACTTTTATATTTAAATTGCATCAAATAATGAAAATATGATGCACATGTAAAATTTCACTAACCGAACAACGGTAAATATTGCAAAGCCGATTAACCTCATAATTTTATAAAAAATGTACTCAATCAACACCAATGTTGATAATCCTTTTTTTTAATCAGACTTTTGAGAGCATATATTCATTTGATTAGGTGTCATGTTTCTTCCCATTCCTTTCATGAGAACCAGCTGTCAAGTTTGGTCTTGTATAAGTTGCTTCTTCGACAAGGACTCCTGTAAATGATGCAACTTGTCTTTTCAGATAACATAACTTTCTGTCATTTTATAACAAATTTATTGGCCGAACTTCGTGTCGCTCACTCTGAACAAGAATAAGAACGTATAACAAAATGTCTTGTCCTACTTAGGTCGATGGTCCTGCGGGCGGTGCCATGAATCTAAACAAAGTAAAAAGAATCCAAAAACTTTTTTAGGAAACGCCTTTGTCATTACACTCATTTCTCTCTACGTCGCGCATAACACTAATATATTCCGATATAAGAAATAGACGGTAATTAAATACTTGAATATTTAATTTTTAATCAAAGCCCAATTTTTTAATTTTGTTAATTAGAATTGATGCGACAGTACGAATGATAACTATGGGTGTTTGCTTCATCGCGATCACGTTTTTTAAAATTTGTTTATCATAGGCTAATTGGGCACGATTGATCGCGCGCACCTTAGAGTAGACATCAAAGATTTGAACGGCATCTTTAAAAAATAGTACAAAAAGTAGATAGAATATGTCAATCTTTTCTTTTCCTTGCAATAGTCGTGTTTAGTGATGTTTGGTGCCAATCATGCACCTCTCATGTTGGGAAACCTGGCCTCGTCACATAGGTTGTGTTAGGATTTTGATTAGGAGATGTACGTGACATTTTTTGTAAATTATTTTAAATTATTGAAAGTCCTTTTTAGGGCCCGTAGACTGAACAATTAGACCCGAAAGAGAAGATATAACTAAATGTCTTCCTCATTTTTCTATAAATTTAAATTTAAAAAAAATCTTTCCATGTTCTGAAGCAAAAGACGGGCCCTTGAATAGTTAAAGACCTACTTGGAGAATTCGGCGGCAAATTCAATAAGCATATGAGCTAATCAATCTAATTGAATGACTCCTTGGTTCTTATAAATTCACTCACCGTCACCAATATCTTATCATAATGGATGCATTTTTTATTTTTTGTTTTCATTGCGAAAAATCAGGTTTTTTTCCCCAAAAATAACTTCAACTTTATTTATGTTTAACATAATTCTGTAATGCTTTTGTTTTCTCTTTTCTTTTCTTGTTACAAGAAAAAGAATAAAAAAAATAGTTGCTATCTCAGTCTGGGACCCACGTCGGAATCCCCCGCCGTTTTGGATCACTCATCTAACAAAATGAGAGGGTATTATATGATGGAGCCGCGGCGTTAGTATCTTCGAAAGTACAGTTTGATCACTCATCTAACAAAACGTTAGCTCAAATGACCGGTCTGAGCAGTATTACCCCTGAGTGTTTGGTCCAGTCCACTACATCATACCATAAGGATAAACCACACCAATATTATAATCAGACTTTGTTCAAAATTATAATAAATTACAAATATCATGTTATTTAATCTTTTGTATTTTAAACTTGTTAGATTAGGTTTAAAAGTGATAATCAAACCCAATTAATTTTTAAAAATGTAAATTATACTGAAATAAATATTAAGTGTTACTTAACTAATTCAATATTGAATTAATTTTTTATTGCTAAATTCGGTTTGCTCGACCTGGTTAAACCAACTACCTTGCACCAGCCACGAATCCAATATTGATCATGGCCGGTACAGTTTTTAAAACATTAACGGAAGTTCAAAAAATTTGAGCTTAATTATCAATACTGGTTTACATTATCCTTCTTCACAAAATTCAATAGTAAGTACAGTTTTATCGATTCAACCAAGACCTAAATATATAAAGTTTAAAATTAATGGGGAACGCCTCTTTAGAGGTTCTTCTATTCATGCAAGTCCTCGTCGGGTGGAACTAAGCAGCAGAACTAGCAAACCCGTTATCAAAAGAAGAGTTTACAAAATAAATCGTATTACAGAAATATATTTGAAACCATAGTCACCAAACTTTCAAATATTACAATTTACAAAAACTTTCATCTTTTTTTACTTGCGAAAAAAAGACAACTCTTCAAAAGAATGAATGCACTTGTTTTGTTAGTTAATTACAAGTACACAGATGCAATAGGTCTGCGCCAAACACAGCTTGATTTGAGCGAAGTAACAATAGACCTAACAACCAATCATCAAACACAACGCTATTGGAAAAGGCGTTTGGTCTTTATCGTACCTTCCCTCTACCAAAATTCCACTAAAACATTTTTGCAGTTTCTGGGCCTAGTTAGTGCATACATCTACCTCAATGCTTCCATCACCCAAAGTTAAACCAGTACAATTTTGTATGCTTAGTCTAGCTGTTATGTGCATTCTCACATGCTCTTGTGATACAGTTTTGGCAGTCTTTGCATTGGCCGCAACCAAGGTGTCTCTTCAATGTTCTAAGTTTTAACCAACAACTCTGGCTTGGCAATCACCAACTTGGCATGTTACTTTTCTTCTCCATTTGCTTCCTTTTGCTACTCACCCTTTGCTGCAGGGCATCAAGTGGGAGTGGGACTTCAGCCGAAGGAAATACGAATGAGGAGAGATTGTTTTTGTATTCATTTGGCCAATATATGATTACAGTTTCTTGTCCTGTTCTTTCGTGGAAGACACTGATTGCATGCGGCGGATGTGATTATATAAAGATTTGATTGTGAGAATAAATGGTTTGTATTGTTCTGGACGTGGAGGGTGTGTGATTGTATAACGATTCGATTGTGAAGGAATCCTGATTTACCCAAAACTATTGACAATATTGCATACTTTGGTTTGATATTTTGCTTGTTTCCTTTCGCTTATTTGTCTCGCAGTTTTATGTCCATTACTTGTATTTTGTCTTCCCCAATCTTTTGTTTTCAAAATACAAAAAATTACATTGTTAAATGAGGATAACATTTCTTTCTTTTTTTAATTCAACGGTTATAACATTTACTACGACATGATTGGCATAATTTTAGTTGGTCATGTTATAATAACAAGAATCTTCCATATGAATTGGACCCACCTTTTTATAGTTGTGATATTTAATCTTTGTTGTCATTTTTGTAAATTTTTTTTACATGAAAATGATGTTAGTGTTCATGGGATTAGTTAGGATTTTTGGCAAAATTTCTATAAATTGCTAGATTTTTAAGCAACATGGATGGTATAACAAAAGGCTAATTCCATTTATGCAGTTTTTTTAAGAATTAAATTATATATTGTCTTTGATGAATCTTAATATTTTATGTATATAAATTTCTATGAATCTTAATATTATATTTGTGAGGCGCTGAAGTCTCAACAGACAGGCCTCAACTTGAAGTGGGCTAGACATTAGCAATTCTTTAAAGCAACAGCTGAGCCTTTGAAAATGAGCTTTCCATGCATGGCTGTTCTGAAATGGACTTTATAGCTGCAATTTGGGTTTGGCCCTGGCTAAGAATCGGCTTCACAGGTCGGATTGAGCATTTGGTCAGTTGTTGAAATATTAGAGAAAATATCAAAAATAGCCGTGTCTAAATTTTTATATCAGTCATAACCTAATTTCAAAATCAATTTCAATTATAGTTAATTTTCGTATTTTCATATCACTGGTTGCCATATTTCATGTTGTCAGAAATATTTAATATTTCTCCTTATTTACACATTTAAAGACTCAAATACCATTAAAAATTTGACGTGACAATAACACCCTTATCTAATATAACTGGATTCTAATAAAAAACCTTAATAGATTGACGTCCTTGACTCTTCACATTTGTCTATTATCATCCCATTTATGGGTATCCCTCTTTAAAAATTCTCTAATATAAGTTTTCTAATAATATATCTTATAAATTTCGATATAATGGAAACCAGGAAGGTTTAATCTTTTATTTATATCAGTAATATTATTTTATTTTATTAATTTATTTTTCATATTGATAAAAAAATGTTAGTTTCTTTCTGTTTTTCTACTATTTATGTAAATTATTTTAGTTTTGAATTTTTAATACATTACTATTATTATTATTATTATTATTGTTGTTGTTGTTGTTGTTGTTGTTGTTGTTGTTATTATTATTATTGTTGTTGTTATTGCTACCAGTGCTATCAATAATATATACATTTATTTAATATTAAATATTTCATTTTTTATCAGGTTAATTAAATGGATCCTATTGATAATTGGAAGCTTTTAGTACTTTGCCGAATGAATGGTAATTTTGCTTTCAATGAGACGGTAAAATATTTTGGTGGAGAGGCACATTTAATAGTCGTCAATGATCAATTGGATTTTTCTGATTTTATTTTGCAAATTGCTTCAACATGTGCATTTAGCGACAATGATATTTGTATCCGATGTCTTATCAACCGTGATGCAAATATTCTTATAAATATAAATAATGTTCAAGATTTTAAGAATTTCATTGCCCTTCATCGAGAATCAGTAAATGCAGAAGCATATATCCTTCCTGGAGATGGCTTTGAAGGAGACAATTTAAGGTATATAATAATTTGTTAGGTACTTAAATGATTTATATTGCCTTTAATTAGCATTTTTTTGCTAGTCATATGGAGTTTGAGTATTGAAATTTTGGCAGATCAATGTCTGGCCCGTCGTTAGATCATAACGAATCAATTAATCCTGAAGGATTTGAAGCAAGGTTGCTTGGCCTTTGGAAAGAAAATATGAAAGAGGTTGGGCAAGTGTTTGAGAACGTGGATAGCTTTCAAAAAAGTTGAATGAGTATGCAATTGCACACAATTTTATTTTGTCATTCCCCAGAAGTGTACCGGAACGAATCACAGCAAGATGCAAGGGAGATGGATGTGATTGGTACATTCATGCTGCTCGTGTGCCCAAAACAAAAATTTTTCGAATTAAATCCTTGAAGAAAGTGCACACTTGTAGTCCAGGCATCAAGCAAAAAACTCATCCTTCAACAGGATCAAAGTTGATAGCTAGTTTAGTGGAAGAGAAATTACGAGACACCAAAGTATCATGCAAGGGAAATAGTCAACGACATACAAAGGGATTATGGTATGACAATATCTTATTTGAAAGCATGGCGAGCCAAAGAAAGTGCTAGGAATGATATACAGGCGTCTTAAGCGGATGCCTATGATCATCTACCCAGATTGCGTTCAAAGATACTTGAAACAAATCCTGGAAGTAATGCTACATATGAGACAGGTCATGATGGCCGTTTTGAGAAATTCTTTTCATCATTTTATGCTCAAATTGTGGGGTTGAAGAAGTCATGTCGTCCGTTGTTAGCCTTGGATGGGACTTTTTAAAAGCTCACCACAAAGGCACCCTATTAGCAGCTGTTGCTTATGATGCAAACAATCAAATGTTTCCCTTCGCTTTTGCGGTGGTTCTAGGTGAGACAGAATAAATTGGATATAGTTTTTACAACAATTGAGATGTGTTCCACAATGAGTGAATGAGCTAACATTTATCTCTGATCGACATGGTGGGTTGGTTAACACTCTCTTGAGTATTTTCCTTTTGTGTTCGCCATCTCTCACAAAATTTTCTTTCTTCGTTGAAAAAATAAATAAACTCACAAGCCAAAAAAATGACAGAGAACCTTGTTTATGCTTCTGCACATTCCACTCTATTGGAGGACTATATATTTAATCTTAAATAGATTGAAATGATATCAGAAGTAGCATATCTGCGGTTAGGTAGAGGCAAAGCAAGCTAAATCTAAATGGTAGAGGCAAGGAAGGAGACAACCGGCATTTTTCCAGGTTCTTGTTTTGGCCAGCTAACTAATGTGTAGAGTCTTTTAATGCATGGATAGTTGTGTTGGATTTATCCCACATCATGTTTAGAAATGACTAGTGACTTGTATATAGGTTAGTCAGAAAACCATATTTTTTAAGCTAGCTTTTAGATTAAGAGAAATTTATAACATTTATTTCAAGTCTTTTTTAGAATCCTTGTTGGTTGTTGGGGCCTGTAGGACCCTAACAGTGGTATCAAAACCAAGTTGGTTTTATAGTTTTAGTGTTAATCTCTTAAAACTTCACTATAACATAATTTGTGGACCCGAATTGGAGTCTTTTGAAACTCCACTATAACATATGGACCCGAATTAGATTCTCTTGAAACTTGCCAAGTTAGTTAAATTCACTATAACATGTGGACTCAAATTGGCAAATTAGTTAACTTCACTATAACATGTGAGCTCAAATTAGAGTTTTTGAAACTTCACTATAACATGTGGTAAAAGAAGCTTCACTATAACATGTGGACCTGACATGTGGTGAAGGGGAGATGATTTAGGTATTATGATATTCATTATAACATGTGAATAGGAAATGATTCGGGTATTATGATGTGTGAGGGGAGAATTGTTGGGTAGGGGAGATGATTCGGATATTATGATGTATAAGGCGGAGAATTGTTGGGTTTATCTCATATTGAAGGCAACTTAGGCTAACGGGAAAACCTTATTCTTTAAGTTAATTTAATTTTTGGATTAAAAAAACTTATGACACTTATTTTAAGTCCTTTTTAGCATCAGGTTTTTAAGCCCTTTTTGGGGGCTTATAGGGTCCAAGAAGTTGAAGCAAGAGAATTACCAATTTTAGAAATGTTGACAATATAAGGTTCAAAATCATGCAACTTTTTTATGAACGAAGATGTGCTTCTAGCCAAAGGCAGAATTACTTGACAGAGTGGACAGAAGAACAACTAGACGAAATATTGCAAAATCACGAGCATATCGAGTATTTTATTCGAATGATGTAACTTTTGAGGTGGATGATGGAGTAAACGGGCATTCAGTTAACTTGAGAGAATTTACATGCACTTGCAAGAAGTGGCAATCAACTCAATGGCCTTGTTCACATGTTGCAAAGGTTTGTGAGGATACTGCAAGGGACATAAACAAGTAGAGTGGGTTTTGGGTCCGCCCGGGAGCGACGCCGATGGAGACGCCGAGTGTCTACACCGTCGATCATCCTTGGAATCGACGGTGGAGACGTACGGCGTCTCCATCGGCGTCGCTCCGGCGGACCAAATTTTCAAACAAGTATTATTGTTCAGAGTATTATACTTCCAAACTTTGGAGACTAGCATATAAAGAAACTATCTATCCAATACCTACTCTTCAAGGCCCACCTGCTACTTTAGATGAAATTGGAAATCTACCCTCAAATGATCCTTCTTCCCTTCCATCACATATCCTTCTACCTCGAACAAGGCCACGCACGGGAAGGACAAAGAGACGGCGAATTGAATCACAAGAGGTTCCAAAGAAGAGGTTCCAAAGAGGGCACTACGTTGTAGTCGTCGTGGTCTTGGAGGACACAATCGACTCGCATGCAATGCAATAATAAGAAAAATGGACTACTCTTATATATGTGTTTTTGTTTTAACTTCATTTCAGAAAGAGTCTTATACTCCTGCTAAAATTATGGGTCCTTGTTAATTGTTTGTTGAAGCTTGCTTTGTTGTTCAATTTTGTCTTGCCAAAGTGATTTCCAAAAATATTACTTTTGGCTTCTGTTTTTACTTTGTGGTTCTCTGCTGCACATCTATTAAATGTGTAATTGGTAGAAGTTATAATTAAAAGGTACATCTACTTGAAAGACCTGATTTGTGTAATTTTTTTTATAGATGATCATATGCAAGTTGTTCGTAGATAGAAGAAGAAATCGGTCCCAGTTAACCACGTGTACAACACTATCTAAGCGCTCTATTTTTTAAAGTAATTAACCCCTCTATCAAATTTTGGAAAACTCTTAGCAAAAAAATCTAGGCAAAAGATAAATATGCAAGGGTGAAACAATGAGAAACGTAGAAACGTAAAAATGTGATAACGACCACATAAACAGTAGGAAATTCTAAGATGACGTTGAATGAGCTTTTTTATTGTTTTAATCTGTTATGCGGGTATTATTGGTAATCAATAAAATCAGGTTGGGGCATTTCAGTCTTCTTATTCAATGATTAGGGCAAATTTGCCATATTACGCATGTATTGGCTATCATGAAACTATGAAAATTGGTTATGATTGAACTTAATTTTAAAATTTGGTCATGACTTGATATAAAAATTTCAGACACGACTATATTTGATATTTTCCCAAAATAAATTTGGTCAACTACATATAATATTTTCAGTTCAGTTTAGTTCCTAATAATGACTTATGAATTGACATGGTGTAATTGTATCATTGATCTAAATTTAATGAAGACATTCCACATACATGGTTAATGTGGCTTAAGAATCTAAGATTACAAAGTATGTAGTCAACGTATCATTGTTTCCTTCGCCCATTTTGATGTCCTCTCTAGCCAAACCCTGGCGGCCGGCGCCTTCTCCTTGCCTTATACCAAATTGACAAAAACGGCTTTCTTGTTATATTATAGGCTGACATAGTCATTATTAATTACATAAACCGGTTTTGCTCCTTCCTTGGAGCGACGCCGCACGGTGTCTCCATCGGCGTCGCACCCGGGAGAGCCAAAATTTTTGCTGGTCACACGCATATTTCAACTTTTCACAAGCTAACATCGTGGATTGGTAGCTATGCCACTCGCACTTAGTATGTCTGTAGACTAGAGTGATATGTTACACAAGCTTGCAACCCATGTCATAAATGGTGCTATCTACATGCGTGGAAGAGCCTACGAATTATAGCAAAAGTCAAGGGGTAGAAGACTGGTATACGAGGGTTCTTCTCCCAATAATATGTCAAATGCCTTGTTCAACAGTGACGATCCGCAGATCTAGCTTGAATTTGATTCTCATAAACGGGATTGAATGAAATAAAAGAACACAAGTCAAGTAATTTCACGTGGAGCAAACATTTTTTAAGTTATTTATGAAGCTAAGGCACCCTAAAATCGATACAAATATAGGTCCTTTAAATATTTGATCCCTCACTCTGAATTCAAATCTTCAAATATGACTTGAATCCTTAAAAAAATGACACGAATCCTTAAAAAAATGACTTGAATCCATATTGTATAATTCAAACCAAGCTGAGCTTTTAAATTAGTCTCGGTGATTTTGTGGTCGCGGACTTAAAACTTGGATTATGCACATTTCATCACTCTTAATATTAAAAGATATTACTTTTAACCGATAATATCGTATAAGAGATACATTTAAGTGTGGCATGCAAACCATGAGATTCTTGAAGCTCATGACCCTAATCACCTTTATCAGTCCAATTAAGTCCTCGAAGTGCGTTTAAAGTTTCTATACTCTTCTCTTGACCCGTATACATATCCTTAATTACTTTGGGAAAAATACACATATCCTTAATTCCTATTGAGGGAACCAGGGGCAAATTAGTCACACATATTTATCCAAATGGAGAAAAGTTCCCGTGATAAATCATTTTTCAAAAATGATAAAACCAGCTTTCCCCGTGGGTCCCACCATCCCCTCTCCACCGTATATATTTCTCTTCACACCCTCCGATCGTGCCTAGCTGTCACCAACACAACAACAAGAGGGAGAGAGTGTACGGCCGCCGGCGCCAATGGCGAAGCGATGCGGCCTCGGCTCCGCCGTCCTCGCCCTCTTCTCCGCCTTCTCAATAGCCGCCGCCGCCGAAGTCTACTTCGAGGAGCGATTCGCGGGTATCTTCAGCTTCTTCTCGTTTTTTTTCTTCGGTTCAGATCTTGCGTTGTTGTCATTGTTGTTGTTGATTTGTTTGTCGCATTTTCCGTGGTCCGTTTTGTTGCGTGGTTTGATTGATTGCGGGTGAATAGGATGGTGGAATGCGTGTGCTTTGGTTGCCAAGTGATCGGGATTAGTGTGAGTGACTTGAAATTTTTGTAGTTGTTTGAACTGAATTAGTTTTGATTTGTCGTTCTTTGACTAGTAATGACAAATGGTAATAAAATGGTAATAATGTGCATCAGGCTGCGTACTGGTTCAATGTCTGCATAAATTTTCGTTTAGCTATCGAGGACAGTGGAAATTTATTGAGTTGGAATCGTTCATGATTATGTATCTAGATTATATCGTCTCCCTGCAATGGAGTAATTATTGCGAAGAGATTCTGAAGTAAAAAAATGGATATGGCTGCTTAGTGGCTCAATGACTGTAAATTCATGTTTGGACATTATGGAACATTGAACACTTAAACCCCCCGTGATCAATCGTATCCGCAATGTGGATATTATTAACAAGAGATTCTGAATTAATTGTGATTAGTTATGTTTATTGTCGTTGTATGTATTGTTGCTCCTGGTGTATGATGAATTCATTAATATATATATATTTCTTCTATTTTAATGTTTATTTCTATGATAAGTGGGCTTGCTGAAGCTTGGCAGCAATTTGTAGCATGCTAACTTAGTATTTGTTTTGGAGATTATTTCTTCTTTTGGTGTACTGATTTTTTTATTTTATTTTCATTTCTTTTCTTCACACAACACTAATGCTTCGAAGCACGATTTGTCTGATTTTCCACTCTTTCTTGGAATTCAAAGATGGTTGGGAGGATCGATGGATTAAGTCTGACTGGAAGAAAGATGATGGCATGGCCGGTGACTGGCTTCACACTCCTGGAAAGTGGTCTGGCGACCCAAATGACAAAGGTATGTTCATGTTTTAAATTATGGAATATATTGTGCGCAATGTTGCTTTTATTTTCTGTTATTTTCTCTGAGGTTGGAATTTACCAGCCTCTCATCAAAGTGCTGTTCATGCAGGTATCCAAACTAGCCCAGATTACAGATTTTTTGCCATTTCGGCTAAGTTTCCTGAATTTAGCAATAAGGACAAGACTTTGGTCTTTCAATTTTCGGTCAAGCATGAGCAAAAGCTTGATTGTGGTGGTGGGTATATGAAACTTTTGAGCGGTGATGTTGACCAAAAGAAATTTGGAGGGGACACTCCTTATAGGTAAGCATGAATTAATTTATTTTATATCTGCCATATTTCTGCGATATTTTTCTGCAGTATGTCATTGCAGCAGCATCTCAAATTTTCTTGTGTGAGTGGTGTCATGATATGTCAAATTTATTACAGATACAACACTCTAGGTTCTTATAATTCATCTTGACAAGGCAACACTCTAAGATCTCCCAGCATGACTGCTTATGCAGTGCAGTACTGGCTGATGGCTGGATAAGTTTTCTCTGTGCTCGTAATATAGGTGGTCTTACCACCTGAGATTCACCTGGATAAATTGAAAATTAATAAAATCTTGGGTGAAGTTTTAGCTAACTACAATGTGTAGTACCCTTTCGTATTGGAACCAATGCTAAATAAGAATATGTTAGACCTTAGAAGTGGGTTATAGTTGTTTCTCATTGCTCCCCTTCTCATTATCTAGTACCCATACAATGGGGCCGTACATTGGTAGGCTCCAGAATCAAGTATCTGCTGAAGCTGATTATATAATTTTAATTTACTTATGTGTGCCATTTTCTATAATTCTTCTCAGAAACTGTTCTGTAGAGAACTAAGTTTTAATTTGAATTTTTTAATAATTACTTTGTTTGTTTCATTCATCAGCATTATGTTTGGACCAGACATTTGTGGCTATAACACCAGGAAAGTCCATGCAATATTAACTCGTGATGGGAAGAATCATTTGATAAAGAAAGATGTTTCGTGTGAAACTGATCAACTCACTCACGTTTACACCTTTGTCATCCGTCCTGATTCAACATATAGCATACTTATTGACAACAATGAGAAACAGTCTGGTAGTCTTTACACTGATTGGGACATATTGCCACCAAAAACTATCAAGGATCCTGATGCTAAGAAGGTAGGCTTTCTGATTTGTTTTGGCATCCCAGACTAATGGGCCTTTCATTCTTTTATTGATGAAGATAAAATGGATTTGTAGCCTGAAGATTGGGATGATGTAGAATACATTCCAGACCCTGAGGACAAGAAGCCTGAGGTATGTTGTTATTTGACGCACTAATTTTGCTCGTAGATACGTTCAAAATTACTGTTAGTTGCTTTCCTGAGCATGGTAACCCATCATAGAAGAGGTTCGGCAAAAAGTGTGATTTTGTTAGTAGTAATGATTAATTTGGCCGTAAAGTAGAATTGAGTTAACCCTGTACATTGTAAGTGGTCCCCAACAAATGAATTGTTTTTATCCCATTGGCCTTTTAGATTGTAAGATGCATGGATCGAGAGTTTGTTTAGTTTCTGAATGTGGGCATGCTCTTTATTGACTTTCTAACTTCCAATCCATTTTTAGATTATGCTTTGAAGTTAATGATCAATATTACTTTGCCTCTTTTGCAACCTTTTGAAATACCATGGTAAGGTGAATATGTAAAAATTTAAATCCTGAGCTTTTTGTAAGGTCCCCTTTATCAACGTAATTTTTAAATCTCTTTTTACAGAGTCGGCGAGGTTTAATTGAATATAGTCTTAATTGCAGGGCTATGATGATATTCCAAAAGAGATACACGACTCAAATGCCAAGAAGGTAAAATTATCTATTTCCTTAATTTAAATTGTGTGTCCATTTTATGTGAGAGAAGTGTTGTGGGAATGCTCAGTTTGTCAATCTTTTGGACAATACTGATGTGCAATCTTGCAGCCTGAAGATTGGGATGATGAGGAAGATGGCGAGTGGACTGCTCCAACTATCCCGAATCCAGAATACAAAGGACCCTGGGAGCAAAAGGTTTTGTTTAAGCTGTTAAATGCAAGCTCAAATTTGATTTTTTATTTCAGCTTTGCCTGAAAATATTTTTTTATGAGCAGAAAATCAAGAACCCTAACTACAAGGGCAAGTGGAAGGCCCCAATGATTGAGAATCCAGGTATGGAGTCTTATGCATCTAAGTTGTAGATACCAAGCATTAGCATCACTGAAAGTCTTAATGTTATTTGTGGGGATAATATCTAATTTTTTGTGATTTTGTACATCAGTTATATAGAAAGTGTGCGAAGTTGTTTCCATTCATGCAAATTCAAATGTGTTTCTCAGATTTTAAGGATGACCCAAATCTCTATGTTTTCCCCAACCTCAACCAGGTTGCTATTGAGTTGTGGCAGGTGCGGCACACATGTTTCTTTTATTTTCATTGTCATTTCCCCACCTCCCACTATCTGCCATTGTACTTTTTTTTAAAAAAAAACAATGAAAGCTTGAAGCCTGATCTCATGAATGATGCTTACCAGGTGAAATCTGGAACTCTCTTTGACAACGTCCTAGTTTGTGATGACCTGGAATATGCTAAGAAGATGGCTGAGGAAACTTGGGGAAAGAACAAGGATGTATGTTGGACACCTCTCTCATTTGTCATTTTGTTTTTGTGTACTAGTGCTTAAGTTTATTATTTATTGTTATTTTGCAGGCCGAGAAAGCTGCTTTTGAAGAAGCAGAGAAAAAGGAGGTGGATGAGGTAACATCATTTTCCTTTCTTTTGCGGTTACTGATATTGTTAAATGTGAATTTCAATTTTCAACTACGTTTGCTCTGTTATTTCATATAGGATGATGCGCAGCAAAGTGATGATGAATATGAGGTAAGTCATACCTTCCAATTTCTTTTGCCTATTTCTTTCACCTTTTCACTTGTTTATCATATTCGAAAAGCTACATTACCCTGTTCACGTAACAGGATGAAAAAGATGGCCATGATGACGAAGATGGTTCCAGTGATTCCACTATAGATCATGACGAGGATAAGCATGTAAGTATATATATTCTCAATTCATTACGTTAAATGATGTCATTCAGTTCCTACTTTTACTCAGTGTTTACCGCACTATTTTTATCTCTTTCCCCTCTATAGTGGGAATCTCTACTTGGCCTTACATTTCGGTTTATTCAGGATGAGCTATAGGTATCTTTTCCGGTTGGACCATTTCTCTGGGAAATAATTAGTTCAAGGTATCCTGTGGTTGCTGAACACCATGATGTTGGAAGTTCTCCGGTTTTAATTCTTGTAGATGCAGCCCGTAGCCTTACTCTTTGCATAGTTGGATTATGTAATAATTCTCTGTTTATCTTAAAAGTGATGGACGAAGGTTAATAATTTTTGGTAATAGCCATCTTCTTTTGATTTTTTGAGATGGTGGAGAGTCCTCTTTACAAATTTAGAACTGCCCAGTTGCATAACCGAGTTACAACAATAATAATGTCGTCGATGTTGTGTCTCTAGGAAGTAAACACATGTACCTATTTCTTAAATATTATTTATTACAAGGCACATACAAATAATTCTATAATTAAACCAAACCCCACGAGGCGTTAAAATGTGAACAATACACTACCTTTCTTGTGAATATTTAATCCATTTTTTTAACTTAATAGAAAGTTATATGTATTGTTTCTTCTAATTTTGACGACGTCAATGAAATCTAAAACCGTTTCAACAGTTTCTGATAGGAAAGAACCAATCAACAAAAGATGAACATAAAACAACCTACTCAAATGAATATGTTTACATGTTAAAATGATTTCAAAATAGTTTAATTGTCTTAATTTATGTTAACTATTAGTGATAAAATTTCCGGCGGTACAATGTGAGTATATTTCTATATTCCTGCATGGATGTCATCTGAAGCCTGAACTAGGACAAGCTCCTGATCTTGAGGGTGGTACAATAACCTATCATTCAACCTACTAAGCTCGCATCTCCTAGCCTGCGAGTTTGACCAACAAAGCTTACAAGTCCATAGTTTATACTTTGTACCGAGTTTGCAACCGGTGGTGAAGGGTAAGATGCTTTTATTCATTTTAATTAATGTTCATATATGAAATATAATTTAGGTACTAATGTGTACTTTGTGATTCTCAAGAATGGTCATCATTCTTGATTCTCGAAGTCCACCCTCTGCTACGCTTATTATATGCTCATGATTGGCCGGCATTCCTAAAGTTCTACGAATGCGTCTTTTGCTCGTTTTTTATATTCGTTTGGCTCACCATGATCAAATCCTCACCGTTTACTCGTTTACTTTACTCACTTTGGCCAGCTCTTGCCGTTCGATGCCCTGTGGCGCCTTTTGCAAATACCGTCCAATTGATTCCCCAATTTTGTCTTTTTCCGTCACACACACAAATTAACGACTAAGACAATCTTCGTCACGGGGTCCACCACCGAATTGCCACGGGGCTACGGCAACGGTCGAATATTTCGGCGCTGATCCCAACCCGAGGTTAAACATATATCACTTGTGCCCTTGTTAAAAAGACAAGTTTCATTTATGCCCTTTTCAATATTTTTATATCACATAGAAATTTTATTAACAATAATAAAAATTTGATATTGTTACTGTGATGATAGAGGTAACACTAATGCAAGTTTTTCTCTTTTGAAGCCGATAGATTCATATCTAAAACAGGTTGATAACAAAATTTTTTAACATAGACGAGGTGTTCCAAAAATGTCTCCATTTGAGTAAATAGTTCTATGAATCAATAAATCGGATTGAATTAGAAAATGGAAAGAATTATACCAATTATATGTTTCGTCATCACTTTGTGAAAAATCATTAGGTAAAAATCATCAGCTCTTATCTTTACAATAGTAACAATAATTAAATAAAAAGAATCATTGTATAAAATCCATTTATAGTGAGATAAAAAAAATAAACAAATAAAGAGCGTTGCTTGGTATTTTTTTAATTTAAAATATTGGGTTAATTATTACTCTTTAATAATTAATGTATTAATATTATATTAATTTTAAAAAATAAAAATATATATAATAAGAGAGAGTATGAAATTTTCAATTGCTCATCTATTCTCTTAGTTTATTGGTTAGATGCCGATTTAAATCTTTTCTTTATATTTATAGTAAGAAAAAATAACATAAGAGGGAAGTACTTGATTTGGGGACATGATATCCAACAAAAACTCGACTTTACCTAAGACGAAGCAATATAATCATATTTATTTATAGATATTGTCTAATTTATTGTAAAACTAATTGATTGGCCTTTTTTATCCTAATCAAAGAAACCTATGCTTTCTTCTTCTTCTTCTTCTTTTTGAAAAAATCTTATGAAGAGTATGACTTAAAATTCTTATCGATATTAAAACTTATCGAGAATAAAATGAATTTATGGATGGAATTAAATATATAGTCTTTACATAAAAAATGTGTTCAGTTATTGGGGAACAATCAATATACTTCTAATATTGAATCAAGATTTGCTAGCACAAAAATTAAGCATTGAGTTGAACTCTTCTTTAGTGCCAAGGTAATATCTATGAATAGTCATCTATACTTATTTTCAACTCCCTGAAGCATTTCATTGCTTACTATGCCTTTCTTCGTTTTTGGGTGCCTAAGTATTCACCGTAAGTCTTTCCTCATTTGAACCTTTCAATATCTGTTATCTTTACATTGATCTTTGGGTTTAGACATTACTTTGGTGGTTCTTAATATCTCAAAAAAGCAGCAACATACCATTTATTGTTTCTTTTTATTAAAAAATCATAGGAATGATCGATTCCTGTGCAATACACTTATAGTCAAAATAGTTTTATTAATTTTGATCGATTTCACCTTTTTTATTTGAAACTTATTCAAAATTGACCCCTTGATCCTATATCGAAGATATGTGTACGAAGTTTGTTCAACTCCCCCCAAAACATGTTTTTTTGCTAACTACACAGAGAAAATATTTTGTTGCGAATGAACAAGACATTGAGGAATTGTCTATATGTAAGATCATAATTATTGATCAATGCTTTGTCCACATCAAAAGGGAATCTTTTGTTACAATAGAACCATAAGTGATGCAGATTATTCAAGACCACATTTTAGAAAGCAAATTAACACCTGAAACAGTGAAAAAATTGTTATATGCGCCGAAAAATCGGTTATTACGAGTTATACTTGGCATTTAAGTATCCACTTCAAAGGTATCTTGTCTAAAACTACTTACAGGAGGAAAGGATAGAGTTACTGATGTGGGATTGATACAAAAAAGGGGGTTCCAATTATGATCCAAAAACAATTCATGTATATATTTCACTATCTATTTATGGTTCATCCTTCAGAACCATATCACATCTTGGATCTGATGATCCTGCAAATTGATTGATTGATTTATTCCCTTTCTACATGTGGAAGAGCGAGAAATCCATTTAGAGGATAGTGCAACAGCCTTTAGCTCGTTTTACCTTGCATGATGAATCGCTATCACAACATTAGGAAAAAAAAAAATGGCCTTGAAATGTATTTTTATTGATTATTGGGTCTTAAAGATTTCATTTCAATTGGAATTTAGTTATTTACAATGATTCCTGTGAAGCATCCATGATTGAATAGTTAAAGCATCCAACTCATAATTGGTAAATTTGTAGGTTCAATTATTGCTAGATGCACGCCAATGGGAATGTTCTACAAGTTTAGTAGAGTTGGCTTTGTATAAATAGAATCTCATCATCCATACATAACGAATTGGTATGATATATTCATACCATAACATATAAAGCATAAGAACTAGAATTCTTATTGATACTAGAACTTATAAGGATCAATTGCATAAGGCCCGTGGTAGTAATAGCATTAGTTAGTGATCCTGACTCGGTGAGTCTTTTCTTCGAGATGAACTGTTGGAACCAGTCATACATTTTGTCTCTGTGGATCGAGGTGGCTTCATGTCTCCTTGTGGTTGGGTTTCCGATTTTTCAAAATGTTCAAAACTCTATTTGAGAAAGCTCCTCTAAAAGTTGATGCAAGTAAACGAATTTTTGTTTAGTGCTGACGAGCTATATTTCCTCATCTAACTCTGGTCATTGAATCCAATAAAACTTTGATGAATAACTAGTTGGATTCAGTGTCTCCCCTAGGGTTCTCTCACTATGATCTATGGCAAGAGGATAAGTTAGCCTTTGCTAACAGCTTGATGCACTATCTTCCTCTAGCCCTTTTAACAAAATGTGACAAAGTAAAGGAAAATTAATGCAGTGGCCCCATTGTTTCCACCCAGTGGGAACTTTGAGGTCATCCTTGCAAATGAAGAAGGCATCAAGGATTTGTCCATATGTAAGATCATAGTTATTGATACCTTTTCTACATCAAAAGGAAATCTTTTGTTGCAATATAACCATAAGCGATACAGATTATTCAAGAATTGAAGTCGATTTATTTTATAAAAATCAGATATTTGAAATTGCTTGTTTGGAAATTTTTCGAAAAGCTAATCATAAATTTCCCAAGAAGGATTCAAATTTATCAAATTTATGACCATTCAGTTAAATCTTATCTACTATAGATAAAGATAAAGATATATATATATATATATATATATATATATATATATATCTATCTACAGTTGAAAAAGAAATGATCAAACTACAAATTTTTTTTCAAATCCTAATCTTTTGTTCTATAGTTATCCAAAGACAATTTCATTTTTGTAATATACAGAGATGAGAGAGATTTTTGTCGTTTATGGATTACTCAGACAATTAGAAGAATTTGCTTGTATGAATCATTGAATCCATCTCTTAAATTAGTCTTTAATTGACTCACTTTTATTTATAGTGATAAGAATGGGATTATTATCAATTGTGAATATACAACAATATTTTAAAAATTTATCAATAAATAATTTGTTAAATATAAATTAATTTCTATTTAAAATATATCTATGAACTGATTGTTTACCATTTTAATATAAATTTAGGTTATGTTCAAGAGAACTGTGTAGAGGCAAATAATGAGATCAATATAACAAGGCTGTATTTTAATAGTGTCGTGGTCTCTTTACTATCTTTAATTATAATAAAATAAGGTTTGGTTTTTATTTGATATGTGAATCGGATGAAAGAAAATATAAACTGAAAAAGAGAGAAG
The DNA here is from genome assembly GCA_033002965.1 of Piper betle. Lineage (NCBI taxonomy): Eukaryota > Viridiplantae > Streptophyta > Magnoliopsida > Piperales > Piperaceae > Piper > Piper betle. The sequence continues at coordinate 27,624 of JAURVB010013507.1, read as the reverse complement.
GAGAAGATCCAAAGTAGATAAGAAAGAAGACATAATTAATCAGATTAATTTATTAATCAAATCATGTACATCTTTTCTCATAATATTTATTGAAATATAGGTCTCACATAAAAAACATAAATGATGATAAGTAAATAGCAGCAAGTAGAAACAGTACCTACCAAGGATAACCTTGAAAAACTATCAATTATAAGCGTGTAAATGATATTTTCTTGTAGTTTATAACCCAACCAGTAGATTCATAACTGGCTTTAAAATGCTGTTAAAAAATTATGTGGGAAATATGATTTTGATGTTCACATTCGCTTTCTAGACATTTAGTTGCTTAAATCAGCTAAATATTGGATGCTTCCTTTTGAATGTTGATCAGTGATCGAATCACATTTTACAGGCTTTGACGCACGCGATGAGAGGAGAGAAAAGAAACCTGATTTTGAAAATTCAGATGATGTGAGGGCAAAACATGCTTCTATAAAGAAGAAGGCAATTATTCCTTCAACAAGGTTAAGACATTGTTTTAGGAAAACCAGTAGATAGCAGGGTGGAAGAAGGGTTACATCTGTGTCTGGAGAGGATGTACTGGATCTTGAAGGGGTCCAAGAAATCCAAACTGTTGATGCATTTCGCCAAGCTCTGAACTTTGATGAATTATTACCTGCCATGCAACTCGTAAAGTTCATTGCTCTTATTTATGACTGATGGGCCCTTCGGGCTCCTCAAATAGACTTGCAATAGGTGTCACGTGCATCTCTTAATCCAAAAATTAGTTTTAAGGAATAATATTTTCCCATTAGCTTATATACAACTCACCAATAGGAGGTGCTAATTGAAGCGAGCGAGCCGAGCTCAACATGTGTTCAAACTCGGCTCGAATAGTTCGAAACTCGTTTCGAACTCGACTCGAGATCGAACGAGTTTTGGACCATACATGCTCGAAAGTACGACTCGAATATCTTTTATGTGTTCGAGCTCGACTCGAGCTCGAATATACTTAAACTGTTTATTTTTATGAGCTCGTTCGCCAGCTCGTTCGTGAGCTCGAAACCAGCCTCGATTAAAGAGTCAAAAGTACCTCACTTAAAAAAAATGAGGCAAATGTAGTTTGAACCCACAACTTGAAGTCATCAAGGTGAATACTTACCATCTCAACTATCTTGCTTCTTTGTTATTATATTTCATATATATATATATATATATAATATAATATAAAGACTATATTATTATATTATTTTATCGAGTCGAGTTCGAGTCGAACTACGAGTCGAGTTCGAGTCGAGTTCGAGTTACAACCGAGTCGAGTCGAGTCGAACACAACCTTGCTCAAGCTCGGCTCGTAAGATTCGAGTTCGAGTCGAGTTCGAGTCGAGCATTTAAATGTCGAGTTTCGAGTCGAGTCAAGCCGAGCCGAATGCTAAATGCTCACGAGCTGGCTCGCTTCAATTAGCAACCCTACTCACCAACATTATTCACGATCAATGTGAGATAAACCCAACAACTCCCCTTAACACATCGGGCGACGGGTGACCCCGAAGCCATCATCGTCTGACAATCTCCCTTTAAATTAGACAGCACCTACTTAGCAAACTACCTTCAAACAACTCCCTTTCACATATCAGGCGACTCCGAAACCATCATCATTTAGCGAAACCATAATCGTCTAGCAATCTCCTTTTAAATCGACGGTACCTACGTGGTAAACTCCCCTTAAATTATCAGGTGGAACTTATGAAAGAAACAACCACAATCGGCATAAAAAACACCAAATTTTCCAAGATCGTAACCTAATTCTGATACCACATCTTCGGTCCTTTGGGCCCCTAAGCAAGCTGTGGTATTTGTTGGGCCTTCGGGCTTCCAAAAAGACTTGCAATAGGTGTAACAGACCTCTCTTAATCCAAAAATTAACTTAAAAAATAAGACTTTCTTATTAGCCTACATACAACTCACTAACATTATCTACAACTGATGTGGGATAAACTTAACAATGACCATCTTCTTGTTTGTGTCTTGGTGTGTCCCTGCTTGTCTGGACTATGAAAAATCTGAAGACAATAGTTTATAAATTTCTCATTTTTTATTTTTTGTAGTGTCGTGTTCGTGTGATACAGTGCCAGTGTATTTTCATTTTTCAAAATTATGGACTTCACGTTGTTGTTCTGTTGCTTGCCATGAATCGCTTACATAGGTGTAAGCATCACAATCTTGAAATTCCCTTATACTTTTAAATGTCATTATGAAGCATCTTCTTAATACGCTTTAATGTTTAGAAGCTGCAGTTCAGTGTCCCTATCATATCAAATGGAGAGATAGCCAAAAAGAACTTCAATATAGGCAATTCATGGGTATATAGAAGCAATAGGTCTAGGTTTAACTCAATGCTGTAAACCCTAATCAGCTGGGCTACCTAAATATCGATGGCATCTACATAGGTAGATACAACTTTGGAATTCCACTTATTGGTCTGATGCCTTTTGGTTTTTTATTATCTACTTTTGAACTTTGCATTATACAGCAATTTTTATCAGAGTCTTGCATTGACCGTGTCATTGGGTATGAAAAGTGAGTCTTTAGCGCTTGCACTCCATATCTATGTTGTAGCTGTATTCCGATGTTTGAGAAGTCATTTATTTGCCAATTTTATCAATTCCCATTGCATGTTTGTCTTGAAGATAGCAAATTTCTAAATTTAATTGTCCAAAGCATGCGATTATTTTTCTCACTACTCTAGTCGTTCACACTTAATTTGTAATCTTAGTTAGCTCTCTCCCGTGTAACCCCTTTAGTATGGACATTCAAAAAATTTTCTGAAAAAGATAATGCCTATTTTTGTTGCTTTCTTATCTTTATTATATCTTCTCATCAATACAATCTTTGTAATTTAACTCGACAAAATTCAGGAAGTTAACTCTATTACTTGACCTTTTGAATCAAACCAACAAGTTGCTCCCTATGGATAAAACTCAATTATGATTGGTTCTATTTCTTTGTTCATGACTAAAAATAAATGTTAACACATTATTATCTTATTGTTTGATCAAGTCAGTGTTAAATCAAGGTTAAAACATTACTTTTTGCATTGAAAATTAATGTGAATGAGTTAAAATCAGCTTCAACTTAGAGCCAAGTTTACTGAATAGCCAACCAAGTTAAGTCCATGTCTTAAAGTTTTGAACGCCGATCATCATAGCTCATTGCTCTAAATTAGGCATCGTGGATCTTAAAATCAGTTGTTGTGCGAAACTCACTTTTATTCTTTATTTTTTGGGGCCAAGTGGCCGATTGGCAAAGTCTTTACTCTTAAGGAGGAATAAAAGTTCATGAATATCATCCAAGTCGAAATAGACAATTGGGGATCCACCAATACAAGCTGCGGCGTAACTTCGAATATTTTGATAGATGCCAATTGCAGACCTCATGAGAGCAACTCCTGTCCATTGTTTTGTTCCAACTGCTCTCGTTAGTATGTCGCAACACTTTTGATACTTAAGACGCATGCCACTCATCGAGAGTGTTAGTCAAACTTTCAACCTGATCGATACAGCTGTGAGATTAACATGTTAGTGAGATTAATATTTATTAAAAAAAAATTATTTGTTGTTCATTAAAAAATATTATAAATTCGTTAATTAAATTACACATATTTTTGTCGATGTGATTACCATACTTACGGGCTTAAAAAACAGAAAACAAAAAAAATATATAATAGATTTATGACTTAAATTTATCTAAGTATAATCTCAATAAATATAGTTTGATTCACAATAAGTTTACAGTAAAATAGTATTTATATTATCAATCTACTTCAACAATATAAGTTTGACAATTTCACTAACCTCAGAATAGGTAGAAACAATGATAAAAACCAAGAAATATTTAAGCTAACAATTTCAGTATACTTTTAACCTTCCCAAGTCAAAGCTATTAATTTGGGTAGTTATGTTCTCATTCCTTTTGACGATGATTCTCAACAATCTACCATTAACTAAACTACTCTTTTAACAGATAACAAAAGCACTTAAGTATACGCACAACGTTGGCATGAATGTTTCAATGGAAGTGCAGTCTTAAGCGTTCCCGGGCCTAATCTTATAAAAGTGGGAGCACAACCAAACACTCATTTTAGATCCTCCCAATCTTGGCTTTACCAGTATTAAGGACATCCTCTCGTTGCGAGAGGCATCATAGTTAAGTAGGTTTTTTTATTTTAGCCTAACCCATGAGTAGGCCCCACTTGACTAACTCCCGACAGGGAAGTCAACGCCCGATTCGGGCATTATTTATAACCTCGTTACTGCGCTCTGGCATTGCTTGTCATGAAATCGCCAAATTTTCTTTCCTCACTAAAAAATTATAGGTTTGTGGAAGATAAAAAAACTTCACGACGATCGGATCCCGTGAGAAGAAAATTTTGAAAAGAATAAGAATTTGTATAAAAGTTTTTTTATAATTTTTTTCAACATATTTTGTTGATAATTTATCGAAGAGATTTTAGTATGAGATATATCAGACAATTTTATATTGCATAAACAGATGATTTAAGATTTAGAATTTAGGATATAACTCTAAATATTAAATTTTAATTATTATAATATTTAGAAGAAGTTGAAAGAGGGCATTTTAAATATGGTTCTTGGTTTTAGATCTTCTAATAAGGGAAAATATTGTCTTTGCTAAATTTAGGCTTACAAAAACGAGTGTAAATTTTTGGATCAATCAATCCAAAAAATTGGTTTTTCTCCACTTTTGAAATATTGTACTGTTCTTTGTGTCTTCTATATGGTAGTTTTTTTATGGTTAAAAAAGTTTAAATCTGTTTATATTTGGAGATTTTCAAAGATAAGTACTTGTTAATTTTCAAACCATGCCAAAAAATGTGGAAAATTTTTCTCAACCATACTTTTTCCACTTCACTTTTCTTCACATTTAAGATTAAAGAACATTTTTTAGAGTAGAAAAAAGCTAGAAAACTAATACATACTCGCCTTCAAATATCTTTAAATATAAAAAAATTAGAGCTTTTTCTCCATGGTTAAAATTAAAAATAGTGTCGAGAAAGACATGGAGAAAAAGTCATGTTTTTGCAGTGAATTTTGTTCCTTTTACTTATTATATTCTGATGACATTTATAATTGTCAGTGTTACAGAGAAGACAAAACTATACATTATCTACTTATTCGCCATTAATTTTTTGTATATTATTATCCTCAATTTGTAAATTTTCCTTCATATTATTTGCAGATTCCTAATGATATTTAAATTTTAATTTTGACATATGTTTAAAAATAATTTATTATTTAATTACTAAAATATCAAACGATAAATGTTTTTTATTGTTTTGATCTAGTTGTTTTATTAGATGTCATTATGCCTTATTGCTGTGAATGTGAAAACATTGTTTTCCTAAACCCTAAACTCTAAATATTATTTTCCTCTCTTAAAGATTGTGCCATCACCACTAGGGCTAGGCACGAGTCCAACCGGCTAACAAGTTTTTGTAATTCGACTCAACTTTATTCAAACTCAATTTATTTTAAGCTCGACTCAGAAAGTTGATCATAAAAAATATACTTGACTCAGATTACAATATAGCCGGTTTTAAGTTATCATACTCTATTTGATTCGACTCGAAAAAAACTCAATTTGGCTTAAAATTAAGCTCGAATCAACTCAATGTTTAATAAAGGCTCTTAAATAATTTTTTTTAAAAAATATGGATAATATAATAATAAAAATAATAATTTTGTATAAAATTAATTAAATTAAAATAATATAATAGTTATTATATGACTATCAATTATGAAGAATATTATTTATATTTTTGGAAAAAATATTAAAAATATTAATTATGTTACAGAGAACAAACTAAATCTTTAAATTCATGGTGACAAAACTTGAACAAGATCGATACTCAGGCTCGAAGTTGATCATAACTTGAACTCGAACTCGTACTAAAATAATTTTTTTGGCTCGTAACCGCTTAACTCTAAAATAAATTTATTTATGAAAATCAGCCGAGTTAATCAAATGGGCTTGTGGCCAGCTCTACCCAAGGGGATAATTAATCAGAAAAAGGACGTGACAGAGATGAATGTCATTTCACTTAACAGTGGACAAAAAATAAGTACAAAAAGGCACGGAGACAACACCACGGAGAATAGCTCAGTGACAAGCTCCTCAATCTCTGCAGCTAGCTAGCTTCCAAAGTCATGGATGCTGAAAAGATTTTCCACGTGAAGGAGGGACGGGGAGAGTCGAGCTAGGCCAGAAATTCATCATCCCAGGTAAAAATCTCTATGGACACAACCCCCATTTATTTGTTTTTTTTTTGTTAGCTTCAGATTTGTAAATCATACTCAAACTTACCAATTCTTCTTGTCTGTTGTTTTGAAGAGAAAGGCCTTGGAGACAGGCACATAACCATGAGCACCATACGTAACCTCTTCCATAGTACAAGAGCACAGAGCCTAGGAGTGGCAGATCTTGGCTGTTCCTCCGGACCCAACACATTTGCTGCGGTGAAAGATATGATCCAGGCGATTGAGGAAATCAAGCGTAAAGAGACAAAGAGGCCATGGCCGAAGTTGCGGGGTGCTTATGAATGATCTACTCACCAATGACTTCAACTCCATCTTCACGGCCATGCCGGACTTCTATAGCCAGCTCAAAAGATCAGGGGATGAGAGTTTGATAGTCTACTTGGCCGTGGTTGCCGGCTCCTTCCATGGGAAGCTTTCCCAAGCAACAGTCTGCACTTTGTCCACTCTTCTTTTAGCTTGCATTGGCTTTCCCAAGTAAGTCCTCTTCACCTTCCCTAAAACGTTGTCTTTGAGACTTATAATTGGAAATGGTCCTCTGTTATTTAGTTTTTAAAGAATGAGTTGAAAAGTTTAAACTCATTACGAATCAGAGGAAAATACATATTTAAATTCTCCGAAATACATCAGTTCGGGCTCTACAAAATATAATTAATGTCCAAAAGTATATATGTTTATCGTATACTTGTTTGCCAAAGCGAACATTTCCCAGCTTGTATACACGATTCGCATGCTTATAAGTGCAACCAGCTAGCTGGCTAACTAATGAGGTGGAGGATTGGTATTTTTTTTGAATAATCTGATTTTCTTAACATCTTATTAGCTCCTAGCAGAGTTGGCGTTTGACGTGGGCGCCATGGCAGGAGACAATTGTATTAGTTTAAAAGGGATTAATAAGAAAAAATTATTTTTTCATGATTAACTAGATAATAATGACACAATATTTATTCTTTCTCATTGAGAGGTTTGGATTCGGATTCAATTAAAGAATAAGCCCTTGGATCAGCACTTAGGAAAGGTAACTAATTAAATTTATCTCAAATAGCGGAAATATCATCCATAGATCATGATGAGTTATGACTTGCCTAACCGATATTGCCTTTAAGCTGGCAAATAATGCGATACCAGACGCAAATAACTTGCCTTCTTCAATAAAGGAGTTCTGAAAAGGGGCACAGACAATAGTGCATCGACGTAGACATGAGTTGCGGACGACTTGACAAAAATATAAAGATAGGTTCTAGTTTCTACTCAACTGCGCAAGAGTCGCACCACATACCATATATAGGCAATCAAAGTATATAACCTACAATAAGTTTAATAAAAAACATTCTTAAAAGATATCATTTTTACTGGTAATCGTCAAGTTATTTAATTTGTGCTTAATGGTGTCGTTAGATGAATTGGTAGTGTCTCTAAAGTGACCAGGCTTCTTTGCATGACATGCTTTTGAGCCGGCTAATGTGAAGGCAAAAGAAGCATAAAGTGATGCAAGCTGTATAAACTAATTAAGCACATGCACGAGTATTCACTCAAAAATCAAAACCGAAAACAGAGAAAAATTGTTTTACTGATTTAATACAATTTGACCGGTTCATAATTTTAAATGCCATACGGTATCCGATTTTTTAGTATAAAATTTTCACAAGATCTAGATTTTTTGTTAAAAATTCTGGTATTTTAATCTATATTTAATAAAATATTAATGACAAAAATATATTTTAATATTTAATAAAATATTTTATTTATAATTTTAAAATATGGTTCAATTCGTTTCAACGTGATTAAACCAAATATTATATTTGTAGCACCTAACAATCTAGTACGGTGACTTGTAGGGTATTTAAAACTATAGATGAATCTATTCATTTTTTTGAAAAAGTAGTTAATTAAATTATAAATTATAATCATTATTCCTACTAATATATTATATCTTATCCCCTGATAAGTATTGAATGTGAGATTAATTAATTGGACTAATTAATTAATTATATGATCTTAAATCCTAAGTAACAATAAAAGGATTTTTTTTCTTTTAGTTAGGAGATATTCCTGTCTTCTAATATCAACTTCGTTCATTTAAGTACGTTGATTGCATTTTCGTTCCCATCCTCTCCCCTCTAGGTAAAGTGACCGACATGGCTGCCCATGGATATGGCACTGCTTCATGCGGCCATGCTATAAATACAAGAGAGCATATGCACTAATCTTCACAGCCTGATCAAATAGCCAATGAAGATGTCTAAGCGTCTTAGCTTTGCTTCTTTCTCTGTCGTTCTCATCTTTCTTTTGTTCTTCTTCACTTTTGCTGAGCTATCATGACTGATCTGTTTTCTTCTCTAGCTAGTATATCACTAAATTTAATTATCTTCCGTAGCATGTAGCATTTATCATATAGCAACATTTTGTAATTGACATTTGCAGAGGTACTGCCGGTGGTGGAAGCGAAGTTGTGCGAAAGGAGAAGCTCAACGTGGACAGGATTTTGCGGCAGCTCAAGCAATTGCAACCGACAGTGCAGGAACTGGGAGAAGGCCAGCTATGGAGCTTGTCACTACCGATTCCCCGGCTTTGCCTGTTTTTGTTACTTCAACTGCTAGTTAAATAAAGGAACATGCATACCACACAGGCATATATATATAAAAATAAATAAATAAATAAATAATATATATATATATATATATATATATATATATATATCTAGTATATACGCTATATATGGCTAATAAAAATAATAAGCATTCCTAGAATAAAAATTCGGATGCTAGATCAAGGGTGTCGTAATTCTTCTTCAATGGTGCATTGGTGTGTGATAATGTATACTAGTGTGTACTGGGATATACAATATCAACAATATATTGGTGTTAATCATATTAATACAACCATGATCTACTTTATGTTTAAGTGTTTCATGTTTGCTGGAAAAAAATTTCTTTCAAGACTAAGTATCATTAAGGGACAGCTTATAACCATCCACCGATGGGACACAAGTATGAAATTTAATGCACGAAACAAGTAATTTTATTTCGAGACAAACAAGAAATAGAAAAAAATGTAAAGACGCGCGCACAAGATTAACAAAGTCAACATTATTGTCTTTACTCCCATTGTAATGACTATTTTCGCTCACAAAAGGTCATAGAATTTGTCTTCCATCTCCATAAATGTGAACCTTTGTCGCCTTAGCCGCCAGCTTCTTCATTTGAAGGCAAAAATTGCGGTTGACTTTCATTTATATATATATATATATATATATATAAGGATTTTTAATATAGTGTTGTCCACAACTCTAATTATTTTATAATATTATATTTTATTTTCTCGTAATAAAAATTTTATTTTTCTATTATAATTAAAATTTATTTTATTAGGTATGCTGTTAAATAGAGGACTTTAATACAATATTTCCATGTGTCTTCTAATTATTTTATAACACTACCATTATTTCTTATTAGCAAAAATTTTACTTTTCTATTGTAATTAAGATTTCTTTCGAATCCTTTAAAACTTTTCTATAATAATTAGAATTTGTTTAGCCGCCTGTGTTATCACATGTCATCTAATTATTTTACAATATTACTTATTATTTTCTATTAGTAAAAAAATTGCTTTTTTATTGTAATTAAGATTTGTTTCGAATCCTTTAATAGTTTTCTATTGTAATTAGGATTTGTTTTGTCCCGTCTCGTCTGCGTATTTTACAATGTTATATTTTTAGTTTTTATTATTAAATATTACTTTTCTTTTGTAATTAAAATTTGTTTAGAATCCTTTAAATAGTTTTTTATTGTAATTAGAATTTTTTTATTTCTATTATAATTAGGATTTATTTTGAATCCTTTGGCTGCGCATCGCATGGGTTAACAACTAATGTGTATGTATATATGTATGTGTGTGTGTCTATATATATATATATATATATATATATATATATATATAAAGGGTGATTGGATGAGTTAGGGGAAAAAGTTTTTTGCCGATTACAAAGACGATCCAGATCATTTTTTTAAAAAAAAAATATATATATATTTTTTAAAAACAACAAAAAACAGAAATCCTTCAACAACCCCCCCCAATCTTAATATAAAACAAAAAACAAATTAGCTTAAAAAATTCAAATTCAAATTTATCTATAATACATAGTGCGACATGATTTGTGTTAACTTTACCCTGTGTCATTTTTTTGATGGATTGGTGACTTGTATATTAGCTGATAAGAAATTTTTATTTTCTAAGCTAAATTTTAAATTAAAAGACACGTGACACCTATTATTACATGTTGTTTTTTGAGCCAAAGGGCTCAACAATTTGCATAACACAATAGACAGTGGGCGGTTTGGCTAGAAGTGAAAGGCCTCTACCTCCGCATTTTTTGGCAAGAAGTCTGGAGACAACAATGCTGGTGAAGAGCATGTTCAAGTGAGAAAGAAGTCGTTATAGTAGGCGCCATTGCACAAAGTCTGGAAGAAAAACCCTAGGATGGTTTTGGGACTTTGGAGGGGGAGGTTGATGAAGTAGGAGGTGCTCAAGAGATTGCGCCACTTCTTGCAAACCAACCTGTGGGGAGCTAAGGCATTGACATCACACCATGTCAGCATCTCGTATGTCAAGTGCTGAGGAAGCATCTCCCTCTCTTCCTCCTCCGTTGAGGTAGCTTTTGGCTATTCACAACTGCGAACATATGATGATCATATTCATTAGTAACTGCGTATGTGCATGCATATATGTGTAGCTTACATGGATCTAGCTGAAGTATGTCATGACAATGTTAGGAAATATAATTGTAGATGAAAGATTGGAAATGCCTTGGTTGGATTAAACTCAACTTACGACCGTCCAGTTACCCTAGAGATATAACTGTGATTGTAATTGGAAATGCCCAATTGTGTTAAACTCAAGTAAATAGTAAGGTTTACTAAAAAATATATTCTAGTATATATATGTATAGTTAAGTGGGGTACAAATAAAATATAGTTCAATCTATTTCGAACCAAATATTATATTTGTACCAACTATCAATCTGGTATGGTGACTGATAGGGTATTTAAAACTATAGATGAGTCTATTATTTTTTCAAAAAGTAGTTAACTAAATTATAAATTGTAATCACCATTCCTACTAATATATTATTATATCTTAACCTCGATAAATATTGAATGCAAGATTAATTAATTGGACTAATGAATTAATTATGAGACCTTAAATCCTGCTATGTTACGGTCTATGGGAAAAATAACAATAAAAGGATTTTTTTCCTTTTTTGTTAGCGAGATATTCCTGTCTTCTAATATCAACTTCATCCATTGAAGTACGTTGACTGCATTTTCGTTCCCATCCTCTCCCCACTAGGTAAAGTGACCGACATGGCTGCCCATGGATGTGGCACTGCTTCATGCAGCCATGCTGTAAATACAAGAGAGCATATGCACTAATCTTCACAGCCTGATCAAATAGCCAATGAAGATGTCCAAGCGTCTTAGCTTTGCTTCTTTCTCTGTCGTTCTCATCTTTCTTTTGTTCTTCTTCACTTTTGGTGAGCTATCATGACTGATCCGTTTTCTTCTCTAGCTAGTATATCACTAAATTTAATTATCTTCCGTAGCATGTAGCATTTATCATATAGCAACATTTTGTAATTGACATTTGCAGAGGTACTGCCGGTGGTGGAAGCGAAGTTGTGCGAAAGGAGATGCTCAACGTGAACAGGATTTTGCTGCAGCTCAAGCAATTGCAACCGACAGTGTAGGAACTGGGAGAAGGCCAGCTATGCAGCTTGTCACTACCGATTCCCCGGCTTTGCCTGTTTTTGTTATTTCAACTGCTAGTTAAATAAAGGAACATGCATACCACACAGGAATATATATATATATATATATATATATATATATATATATATATCCTTTTTTAGTTCTTCTATTATATCATGTTTTAATAAAGAGAGAATTTCTCTTTTTCAAAAGTTTTTATTATATATGACTGTCAAAACTCTACTAATCCTTTATTAGACACATAAGAAGGACTAACTTTAGGTAAATTCCATTTATTAAGATTTTTTCAATGTTTTTATAAACTAATTGTTCAAAATTAGTAGAACTGGATTCTTGAAATTTCTTAACTAAATTTGATAAGAAAGCCATTTGAAAAGAAAGGTTACCAAATAGGAATTTACTAGGTGAAGCCAACCAATCCCAATTGCCTCTTCGCCTCTCCTCGGCCTGTGAGGACTTACCCGGATTTGGACACCGTCACCTATCTGGCACTACTTCTTAACTTGGCTCTGATACCAAATGGAGCGGAGATTTCTCAAACAAATCTTATCCTACTCAAAAACAGACAGACACACAATACAATATACAACATGTAAAGAGATTAATAACACAAAACATGTAAAGATTAATAACACAATATCATCATATTCAACAGGAAAAATAAGAGATAATAATATAAAAACCAACAATATTGAAATAAACAGGTAAATTATAGCCTCAAAAGAGACACAGTTCTGATATATAGTTCATAAGATGAACGATGTTCTGTGAAGAACAGAGAAGTTAAAAGTAACTCACTTATATTGATTTCCAATGTTTACAAACTTTTCACTCTTATTTACTTACAATCACACACTTCAGGCACACTCTTACTTACAAGCACACACTTCAAGCACACTTCTCACTCTGACCTCCTTCGACCCCCCCTCTCCAACGTAACAGAGATATGCTATTTATAGAAATTTATTGATGACCGGCTATGTAGGTGATCAGTGACCGGCTACCTGCTGACGTGGCCAGATTACGCTTACGTGGCATGTATAGATGGCAGATAAGATGACGTTAATGATGACATCTGGCGGCGGTATGATGGATACAGTGACGTATACCTTATGTGACGTATCCTTATCTAGCGTATTTACTATTCTGATTTTGGAGTAAAAATAGCTTTGAGTAGCTTCATTCTTTCATGTCTTTCACTAGTAGTTTCTGATGAAAGTAACTCAACCTTTTCAGTATCTGATTGTTCTGAGTTCGCAATATTTCCAACTTGAATTGGAGATGGAGCTTTTCCCTTTTCTGGACAATCCTTCGTAAGATGTTCTGCTTTTCCACAGCAAAAACAAGTAGGAACATGTTTCTATTATATGTCCAATTTTCCCACATTTTGTGCAGTGTAAATCCTGAGTATTGATGGGACTTTGAGCAAAATTTCCAAGAGTATTCATTTCTTGTTTTGGTGAGGAAAGGATATGCATTGCAATATTTATTTCTTCATTTGTCATTTGTGGTGACGGAGGAATTTCATATTGAGGAGTGGATGAAGGATTTCCATACACATGCAGAGTATAAGCAATTTTAATTGCTTCTTCATCTTCTATCGTTGGATTATTCATTGTATCCTGCAAATAATGAAAATAAACTTTAGGAGGCAGTGATAGTGGGTTCACTGCAGAATCCTTTTGGGAATAGAAAGAGAAGGAGACACCAATGGAGTAAACTGAGACACCAATGGAGTAGACTGACTTTCTGTAGAAGTAGAAGGAGAGGCTACTGTTGTAAACTCTGATGAAACTATAACAGGAAGTTTTGATTTGGAAAGTAGTTCATTAGAAAGACTTTTTGATTAATAATATGAAGCCCAGTAAAAGAAAAAGGCGATTGAAACTTATCCCACCATCGACAGAATATTTTCTGGGCCAGAGAAGACACTTCACATTCAGGAAAATGTACAGGATGAAAGCAAAATGACCAAGACATTATCCAAGGGATCTGATAATAAGTGAGAAACTGGAAAAAACTATATCCAAGACCTGGATGACATCTTTCTTTAAATAATATATATTTTTCTTTACATATGGAGGCAAATATTCAAGCAGAGGACCAAAGTCATATAGCCATTGAGTAAACCATGAAGGAAAAGGAGTCATTTTAGGAAGGTCTATACGAATAAACCAGGAATGTTGTCCAAAGGTATTTTTGTATAGCAAGACTCTATCAAACGCCTCCAAATAATCCCAATAATTATAATCCAAAGGCATACCAGGAATATTTTTATCAGAAAGTCTTCTGATAGCATTAGGATTTCCATATTCTTGTATAGATAAAACTCTTTTAATAAGGAGTTTACTATATACAATAGAAGTTTCAAATTGTTCCGGATAAACAACTTGATGAGCCAAAAGATTTCCTTGAAATTTATGAGAGATTTCTACTGAATGGGTTTCCAAAAGTATTTGTTCAAAATAATATCTCGTTTTTCTGGATTGAACAGGATAATGAGAAAGGTGTGGTAATACTTGTGTAGCAATGCAGGATGGGTCTTCCTCATTGAGTTCAGTAAGTGGAATATCAAGGAAACATACATGTAATGGGTGTGGTTTGGAGATATAAGGGCTTAAATTTTTATAAGAACGAGCAGTTTGCTCAGGAGAGGGATCTTCTGGAAGATTTTCATAACGAGGATAATTTTGGTATATTGGTGGAAGGGCAAGTGGTTGTTTTCCCTTATCCATTGAGCCTATACCCCCTGCAAAAATTCGCGAGTGAGAAAATCAGGAAGAGAATTCTGAGTACCTTTAATAAATTCGATATCAAAATCAAAGATAGCTAAAAGAGCTTGCCAGCGGGCAAAGATATGTTTATGAGCTAAATTTTTTACATCTTTTTCAAGAATATCTTTAGCAGCTTTGCAATCAATACGAAGTAAAAACTTCTGATTTAATAAGTCATCTTGAAATTTTAAAATACAAGTGACAATACTAAGCATTTCTTTTTGATAGTAGAATACTTACCTTGGGTTGGGTTCCATAAACCGGAATGATAACGAATAATCATTGGTTTATTGTTAATCATTTGTTTTAGTATACCCCCATATCCTTGATCAGAAGCATCTGTTTCAACAATTTTGAGGGCTGTAGGATGAGCGATAACTAAACAGGGCAAAAACTTAATTTTGTTTTTTATATTGATAACTGCCTGTGTATGAGCACTAGTCCAAGGTTTAGGATTATTTCTTAATCTTTGCCATAGAAGTTTACAATCTGAGGCAAGGTCTGGATAGAAATCAGAGATATAATTTAAACTTCCCAAAAATCTTTGTAATTGATTTTTGTCTAATATTTCATTTGGAAATTTATTTGAAAATTCTATAACTCTTTGTATAGGAAAGATATTTCCTTTTTCTATCATATGCCCGAGAAATCTTGTTTTTAAAAGAAATAAATTCATTTTTTTCTTTGATAATACTAACCCTTGGGTTTTAATAACATGATAAAATTGATTCAGATGCTTAAAATGTTGATCTAAAGAATCTGAATATATTAAGACATCATCAATATAAACTATAATATATTCCATATATGAATTGAAAATATCATTCATAACCTTTTGGAATTCAGATGGAGCATTCTTAAGACCAAAAGGCATTACATTCCATTCATATTGTCCAAAAGGGACATTAAATGCTGTTTTATAACGATCTTCCTCTTTTATTTGGATCTGCCAAAACCCAGATTTTAAATCAAACTTACTAAAGATATTTGCTTTATATAATCTTTTAAGCAAATCTTTTTTATTTGGAATAGGATATCTAATCCATTTTAAAACTTTATTTAATGGTTTATAATTTATTACCATTCTAGGAACTCCTCTTTCAATTTCTGAGGGTTTATTTACATAAAAAGCTGAACATGACCATGGAGATTTACTAGGACGGATTAAATTGTTATCTAGTAAGGTTTGAATTTCTTTATGACAATATTCAACTAATTCCTTATTCATTTGTATAGGTCTTGCCTTTGTAGGAATTTGTGATTCATGAAAAGTTTCTTCATAAGGTAAAGAAACTTCATGTTTCTTACGATTCCAAAAAGCATGGGGTAATTCATTGCATAGATCCTTTTCAAATAATAATTTTAAATTATTCATTTTTTCTTTTATAGGTTCAGATTCTAATTGTTTTTCTAAAGTTATACTCTGAACTTCTTCTTTTAAAAAATTAATTTGTTTACTTTTATGGAAACATTGACTCTTTAATTTAGAAATTATAGTTTTATGAGCTGGATATTCCAATTCAAATGTTATTTCCTTTCCTTTAAACGTAGTATGAATTCCTTTATTATCTATACTGAATGGTTCAATTAAAGCAGTAAAAGGATTGCCTAAGATTACTTCTGTGCCTGCATCTTTTACTAAGATAAAAGTTAAATATAAACATGTATTATTAATACAAACTGTTGCATTAGGAAGTTTATATTGGATTTTTAATCTTTGATCATTAGCAGTAGACAACTTCTGAGTTGTTTTCTTATAAAATCGAGTAGGAATTAATCCTTCTCGAATTATATTTCTATCAGCACCGGTATCAACTAATGCTAAGGTTTCTAAAGTAAACCTTTTATCTAAAATAATCTTAATTCTTAAGATATATTTTCTAGAAATTGTTTGTTCAATAACATTTAAATATTCTTGGGGATTAGAAGATTCACCTACTTGAAATTCTGATTCTTCAAATAATTTCAAATTTTCTTCTTCTTTTTCTGAATCTTCTTGTATTCCATTTCCTAATTCTAATATTTCTATTCTTCTTTTAAGATGATGTATTTCACCTTTTAACGTCTTTATTTCACCTTTTAAATCTTGTAAGGTTACTGGTTTTTCTTTATAAAGTCTATTATAAACTTCTTCCATAGTGTAAGCCGGATATACTATAGCCTCCATCTTTGGTTTTAATTTATTTTTATTACTTTTTGTAGAACTAATAACCTTTTCTATTAATTCTCTACGTTGATCTTTATCAATGACATTATCAATAAGATCTAATAATAATGTTTCTTGTTCTGTAATCATATTAATACTAAGGTTATTTAATGCTTTACAAGTATCATATATAGGATTACAAGAACAATCATCTTCAGAGCTAGAAGAACTTCTAGATGAATATTCTGATTCTTCTACTTCTAAAATTTCTTCATCAGAAGTTTCAGAAGTATTTAATTCTTCTAATAAAGAAAAAAGAGATTCTTTTTCTTCATCAGGAATTTTTAATTCTTTAATCTTTTTTCTGAGTTTACATTGGTTTCTTGTGTGACCAGTTAGTCCACAATCCCAACAAACTACAGATTTTCGTTTTTCTGTATTAACAGGATTTTGTCTAGCTTGAGGTTTTGATTTTTTAGGAATTCTTTTTACCTTATCTTGTTTTGTAGTTTTTCTTCTTCTAAAGTTTCTAAAAGGTTGTTTAAAAGATTTTGTATTTTTGGGTCTTGTATTTAAAAATGGAGTTAACTGAGTTCCAAATTGTTGACAAAACTCTCCTAATTCCTTTCTTCCTAACAACTTTTGATTTTTAAGTTGTTGTTTTAAAGATAAATCATTACATAAACTTAAACCTTCCATAACTATTTCATTATGAAGTTTTCCAAAAGTATAATCATTATAAGGAATGATACCATTATGTTTATTTCTAAGGTTAGTTCTTATACGTTCTGCAAAAAGAGGTGGTAAACCGGCGATAAATCTTTCTTTCCAGAGTTCAGAACTAGAATCTTCTCTTTGAAATAATAATGTTAAATATGTATCATGATACCATCTATAATGAGTTAAAGTTGGACATTTTAAACTCATAATTAATTCTTTTGTTTTTTCTTTTAATATGTTTGGATCACCAACAAAGTGATGTAATAAGGTTACTATTAAAGTATAGACCGCATCTTCATATGGTTGATTATTTTCATTAATTTTAGTAGAATTAATTATTTCCATTTTCTGGATAGGTTGGAGATGATGATCCCACCAACCCTTAAGAATTCCCGAAAAACCTGTAGTAATAAATTCGGCTATTTGTTTATCAGAATTATTATTGGTTTTACAAATAGTAGAATACATTAACATATTATGTAAGGTAACTAATATTTGATATTCAGATAGGCCGTCAATATTCCATTCATAGATTGCTCTACTGGAGTATGAAATTCCTGCGTTTATTCCCGATTCTTCAAGTAAAACAGTAGTAGGAGTAGGTCTTTGATAATAATTTCTAGTAGTAGGTAAAGGTTGAGCAGTTAAAGGCTTTTTATTAACTTCTACCTTTGCCATATTAGAAAATTGTTGAATAATTTCTTCTAAATTTTCAGATTCACTTATCATTTTTATAGATTCATTTATTTGTAAAGTGCCTAATCTTTTTGCTAATTTTTCTAAAAATTCTTCATTAACAGAACTTTTAGTTTTGAAATTTTTAGTATTTTCAATTGGCGATTTTATTATTGCTGATGTTAAATATGGTTTAGTTTCACTTATTTTTTCTTTTCCTTTATCCCTAGGAAACCATTTATCTTCAAGGCCAGAAAGATGAGATGCAATGGTTTGTAGATGTAAATGAGTATAATTATTTTGTTTAATGATAATAGCTGTTTCCTGACTAATCGTTTTTTCAAGAGGAACATAAGAGACAGCTTCAATATTTCCATATTTAATATTTCCTACGGGAGGATATTTACTTGTAATAAGTTTGCCATCTAAAGTTTCCCAAGTTCTTGATTCTTTAAAAACATTAATTTTTTCTTTATTTTTAAACCAGTGAACAAAAGAAATTTCAGTTTCCATATTTATGATAAAATTGTAATATTCTTTTTTATTTTTTTCTAATTGCTCTGTGTTATGAGTTTTGAAATACCAGTCTCTGAAATTTTTATGTTTTTCAAGCATAAATTCTTTTGAACATTTTTCCCTATCTGGTATAAATTTTAAAACATTTATTTTTAAATTCATATATGAAAGTGTAGGTTCATCATCCATATAAATTCCATGAGGAATTTGATTTTTAGATATAAAAATCCTTTAATGTTTGAAGAAGAAGGACCTTCTTCAGAACTATGTCTTGAAGAAATACTAGCTCTAGAAGAGATACTTGGACGACTAAATATGATTTCTATGTCTCCATTTTGTTGTTCTATTATTTTCTCAGTTGTTCTTTGTATAACTTTAGGTGGTACTATATTTTCTAATTTCCATGATTGAGGTAAAGATATTTCATTCCAAGTAATAGTTTTTGGAATTGAAATATTAGGTTTATTACAATCAATCTGGAAAAGGGTTGTTTTTCCCCTCACACTCTCTATTCTTGAATTAGGACTGATTCCAGTCATAGCCTTAAAACAAATTCGATATATGACACACAGATTCCTAGATCCTGGAAGCATATCATAACCTTGAGTTTGTATGTTTAAAGCTAAGGCTTCATGAATATTAGGGTCATTTAAACTTAAAGAGTAGTTGGGAAAACAATTAAAATAAGCAGGACCAACACCTAGTGTAGATTCAATAATTCCTAAGAGAGAGTCTTGGAATTTATTATGACGTTTATCTCTTAAACAGAGTAATAAAGATGTATTTAAACCATCTCGGGTTAATGGTTTAACCGCCACTTGTATTAGACCTAAATGAATATATTTATATTCTTTTTTAGTTCTTCTATTATATCATGTTTTAATAAAGAGAGAGTTTCCGTTTGATTACTTATACTGACACTTTTTTCAAAAGTTTTTATTATATACGACTGTCTAAACTCTACTAATCCTTTATTATACACATAAGAAGGACTAACTTTAGGTAAATTCCATTTATTAAGAATTTTTTCAATGTTTTTATAAACTAATTGTTCAGAATTAGTAGAACTGGATTCTTGAGATTTCTTAACTAAATTTGATAAGAAAGCCATTTGAAAAGAAAGGTTACCAAATAGGAATTTACTAGGTGAAGCCAACCAATCCCAATTGCCTCTTCGCCCCTCCTCGGCCTGTGAGGACTTACCCGGATCTGGACACCGTCACCTAACTGGCATTACTTCTTAACTTGGCTCTGATACCAAATGGAGCGGAGATTTCTCAAACAAATCTTATATATATATATATATATATATATATAGTATATACGCTATACATGGCTAATAAAAATAATAAACATTCCTTGAATAAAAATTCGGATGCTAGATCAAGGGTGTCGTAATTCTTCTTCAATGGTGCATTGGTGTGTGATCATGTATACTAGTGTGTACTGGGATATACAATATCAACAATATATTGGTGTTAATCATATTAGTACAACCATGATCTACTTTATGTTTAAGTGTTTCATGTTTGCTGGAAAAAAATTTCTTTCAAGACTAAGTATCATTAAGGGACAGCTTATAACCATCCACCAATGAGACACATGAATGTAATTTAGTACACGAAACAAGTAATTTTATTTCGAGACAAACAAGAAAGAGAAAAAATGTAAAGATGCGCGCACAAGATTAACAAAGTCAACATTATTGTCTTAACTCCAAGTCTAATGACTATTTTCTCTCTCAATAGGGCATAGAATTTGTCTTCCATCTCCAGAATTGTGGACCTTTGTCGCCTTAGCCGCCAGCTTCTTCATTTGAAGGCAAAAAATGTGGTTGACTTTCACTTTTATATTATATATATATATATATATATATATATATATATATATATAAGGATTTTTAATATAGTATTGTCCCACACCTTTAATTATTTTACAATATTACATTTTATTTTCTATTAATAAAAATTTTCTATTTTTATTATAATTAGGATTTATTTTGTCAGGCATGCTGTTAAATAGAGGACTTTAATATGGTGTTGTCATGTATCTTCTAATTATTTTACAGCATTACTATTTTTCCTATTAGTCAAAATTTTACTTTTCTATTGTAATTAAGATTTTTTTCAAATTGTTTATAAATTTTCTATAATAATTAGAATTTATTTATGCTACGTGTGCTGCCACATGTTATTTAATTATTTTACAATATTACTTATTATTTTCTATTAGTAAAAAGATTACTTTTTTTATTATAATTAAGATTTGTTTGAATCCTTTAATAGTTTTCTATTTTAATTATGATTTCTTTTACCCCGTCTTGTCTGCGTATTTTACAATATTATATTTTTAGTTTTTATTATTAAATATTACTTTCTTTGTAATTAAACAACAATGTTGGTGAAGAGAATGATCAAGTGAGAAAGAAGTCATTATAGTAGGCGCTATTGCACAAAGTTGGGAAGAAAAACTCTAGGATGGTTTTGGGTCTTTGGAGGGGAGGTTGATGAAGTAGGAGGCACTCAAGAGATTGCGCCACTTCTTGCAAACCAACCTGTGGGGAGATAAGGCATTGACATCAAACCATGTCAGCATTGTTGAGAAAAATCTCCAAAAGTTGGAGATCAACAACAGTGAACACAAGATATAATAAATAATGTCTGAGAAATAAGATAAAATAAAATCATAAAAATATAGATTTAATGTGGAAAACTCTCTTTCTATCGAGAGTCAAAAACCACGTGACAACAACAAACAATTGACTATTATAACCAAAGATTACAGTTATCAAACATATATAGATGAACAAAAAGATTACTCACCCAACCTATACTATTGAGATTAGAAGATTTCTCTCTTAATACTCTGTATAAGATTAAACTAGTGAATAATATTGATCCCTTTTCTTATCTTTATATTATCTCTTTTTCTCTCTTTGTCTACTCACATCCTGTCTTTTTTAGAATGAGTTAAATGATTCCATACTTATAGAGAAGCATTGAGACCCATCATCTTCCATGGAAGAACAAAAAATCACCTCTATTGGTATTCCAAGATTCCTTTAATATTCCAAGTGTGACAATGGGCTATATATTATTAATATAATTATAAATATTAACAATCTCCCACTTGAAGTCCGATTGGAACACACCAGTTTTGATTCATCCTCCACTTGCTCATTGCATAAGTCTTTCACCCTGTATGTTAGTGCAAGTCCACAAAAGTGGAGCAAAAGCTCAACTTTTGTCCCTCCACCAATTTAGTCAACATGTTCACTAGATTCTTTTTACCATCTATCTTCACCAAATTCAATTTACCTTCTTCTAACAAAAATTTGATAAAATGATACCTTAACCGAATATGTTTGGTCCTAAAATGAAATGCCAAGTTCTTGGCTAAATGGATTGCACTTTGACTATCACTATCCAACTTGCAATCAACCCCATTAAAACCTAACTCATTCATTAAAGTTTTAATCCAAATATACACCTTGTTAGCTTCTGTAGCAGCCACATATTCAGCCTCACTTGAAGATAGAACAACTATCTTTATAATTTGGAAACCCAGCTCACCACGGTTCTACCAACTGTAAAGATATATCCAGATGTACTCATGTCATTCTCTCTATTTCCAGCATAGTCCGAGTCTACATAACCTTACACATTAATATTATCACCCCCAAAACACAAACTGTAATTAGAAGTTCCTTTCAAGTACCTGAAAATCCATTTCACCGCCTTCCAGTGTTCTTTTCATGGGTTCTTCATGAATTTGCTCACTACTCCCACTGCATGTGCAATATCTGGTCTTATACTCACCATAGCAGACATAAGACTTCTAATAGCTAAAGCATAAGGCACTATTTTCATGTGAGTTTTATTCTCCTCACTCTTATCACATTGTTCTTTGGACAATTAGAAATTACTACTCAAAGTAGTAGTCACTGGCTTGGATTCATTCATATTGAATCTCTTAAGTACTTTCTTCACATACCCTTCTTGAGATAACCACAACATTTTTTTCTTCTTGTTTCGCGTAATTTTCATCCCAAGAAGTTGTTTTGCTTCAACCAAGTGCTTCATGAAAAACTATTGGCTGAACCTCATTTTGAGGTGTAAACAATTTTCTCCATGCAAATCTACAACAAGCGTGTCATCCGCATATAAAGTTAAAATAATGTAATTACCAATCATTAAACTTTTGTACATATACACAGTGGTCCGAATTACTCCTAGCAAATCTATTATCTAACATAAACCTGTCTAATTTCAAATGTCACTGTCTCGGTGCTTGTTTGAGTCCATATAGACTCCTCTTCAATTTGCACACCATATTTTCTTTACCTTTGACTTCAAATCCTTTTGGCTATTCAATATAAATCTCCTCCTCCAAATCACCATGAAGGAAATTTGTATTTACGTCAAGCTGTTCTAAATACAATCCCTTTACGACTACAATACTCAAAATAATTCTAATAGAAGTCATTTTTATAACAGGTGCAAATATATTATGAAAATCAATTCCTTCTCTTTGACCAAAACCTTTTACCACAAGTCTTGCCTTATCCCTTTTCAGCATTTGGTATCTCTTCATCTATCTCATCAAGCTCCATATACCTTTTTTCTTTCAACTCCTCACTCTTTTCTTTCTTCCTATCTTTGTACATGCACTCTTCATTGAATAGAACATCCCGACTTCAAAACACCTTGTTGTTCTTGAAATCCCACATCTGGTAACCATACTCATCACCCCCATATCTAAGAAATACACACTTGAGGGATTTTGAATCAAGCTTTTTCTTGATTCCCTATCAATATGTGCATATACAATACAACCAAAGTCCTTAAGAAAAGAGTCGTCAACTTTCTTACTAGACTATACCTCTTTCAATATTTTTCCATCTAAGATGTTTGATGGACTTCGGTTGATTAGATAGATAGTTTTATCCAGAGTGGCACCCCAAAGATGCAAAGTGTGTCCAGCATGAACCCTCATACTTCTCGCTCGCTTTAGGATGGTCCTATTCATTCTCTCCTCCACCCCATTCTGTCGTGGTGTCCTTGACACTGTCTTGATCCTTTTAATCCCTCTTTTTCACAATAGGAATCAAACTCTTTATTGCAATATTCTCTACCATTATAGGACAGAAGACATTTCAATCTCAAACCTGTTTAATTCTCAACTCGGGCTTTCAATATCTTGAAAATGCTAAAGACTTCTGATTTTTCTTAATATTGTAGATCCATGTCTTCCTACTAAAATCATCAATGAAGGTAACAAAATAAAAGTTACCTCCAAAAGATTTACCATGGGCTGGCCTCCAAACTTTCGTAAGAACCAACTCCAACCTTTTGGATTTCATCTCCCACCCATCCTTTGTAAAGCTGACTCGTTTTGTTTACCTAAAACACAGTCTTCACAAAAACCAAAGTTAGAATCAATTATACCTATCAAAACCTTTTGGAATGTAAGATCCTCATCTCACTCTCGCTCAAGTGGCCAAGCCTTCTATGCCATAACGTTGTTTTGTCATTCTTCTTAGCGGCCAAAGAAACAAACGGATCTACCTTGGTAGACAATGGGTAAAGTGTGCCCACCGCCTTCCCCTTGATCACTACCAATGCTCCCTTTCTGATCTTCCACTAATTATTTTTGAATGTAATCCTATAGACCTCTTGGGCCAACTTGTTAACAGATATAAGATTCTTTTTCAATTCAAGTATATACCTGACCTCCTTGAGAATAAGCTTACCTTCATCATGCATCTTCAAATGAATTACTCCCTTACCTTCAATTTTGTACTTTTGACCATTGTCAATTGTTACATATCCAAATTCACTCTTGACAAAATCACAAAACCATTCTTTGTGAGAAGTACAATGAAATGAAGCATCTGAATCAACATACCATGTATCTATGTTGTAATCATCATGAACAGATAAACAAAATTTCTCTTCATGACCATCAACAACATTAGCTACATTCTTAACTCGTTTGGGACAATCCTTCTTTACATGTCATTTCTTGTGATAAATCCAACAAGTAGGCTGTAACCCAGCCCAAAGTGCAACGTAATGGGCCTAAATCATTTCTTTAAAATGATTAACCCAAGTTAAAGATCTATAGTCCATTCTCACTGATAAACAAGATCTTCTCCCAGTAGATATTAGATGTGGGACTAAGTTGAGGGATCTCACAATCCACCCACCTTAGGAAATTTCATCCCTGAAATGCCTATACTTGGCCTATTGCTAGCCCCAGCCCACGACCTTCCTGGCCCATGACCGGCAGCCAAGCCAACGTCCCTAGTCCAGTGCATTGCTAGCCCCAGTCGACGACCTTTCTGGCCCATGAGCGGCAGCCTAGCCAACGTCCTTAGTCTAGCCCACCATCTAACACAGAACCAGGTTGCTCTGATACCACTTGTAACGACCCGCCCAAAGTGCAATGTAATGGGCCTAAGTCATTTCTTTAAAATGGTTGACCCAAGTTAAAGATCTATAGTCCATTCTCACTTATAAACAGGATCTTCTCCTAGTAGGTATTAGATGTGGGACTAAGTTGAGGGATCTCACATAGGCTTACCCTTGAATTTTCCTTTGGATTTAGAGCACCCTCGGTTCTTAGGACCTCTACTCTGACCTCTTCCTCTTTCTTTGGCCTTGCTTTTGTCCACGGACAAAGCTGTGCCTGAGATGGACGGTGTGCTATCTATCATGCTCCTCTTCATCATCTCTTGATTCAAGATTGCACTTAGCACTTCATCAAACTTTAGTTGTTCTTTTGATGCATTACTTATAGATGTAATTGTCGTATCCCAACTCTTCGGCAAAGAACATATGAACATTAAAGATTTAATATCTTCACTAAAAGTCATTTCTACAAATTCAAGTTGTGCCCAAATTTTATTGAAATCATTCAAATGATTAGCAATAGATTTACCTTTGGGCATCCTTAAATAGATAAGTTTCTTTAACAAAAATATCCTGTTAGAGGCTGATGACTTCTCATAAACACTAGTTAATGCCTCCATCAACCCTTTGGCAGTTGTCTATTTGGAGACATTAAATGTCACCGACTGTGTTAAACACAATCGAACAATAGCTAAGGCTCGCCTATCCCACAAAGCCCACTCCTCGACTAACATCACTTTTGGCTTTGTACTTATAAGCAGTTGATGTAGCTACTTCTTGTATAGATGATCCTCAATCTGCATCCTCCACCATTGATAATTTGTTTTATCAAATTTCTCAATTTTCCCAGTCTTGGAAATATCTGCCATGACTCCCACTCAAATCCAAATCTGATTAAATAAGACCCAAATTTCCCATAGACGGCGCCAATTGTTGAGAAAAATTCCCAAAGTTTGAGATCAACAACAGCAAACACAAGATATGAGAAAATAATGTCTGAGAAATAAGATAAAATAAAACCACAAAAACAAAGATTTAACGTGGAAAACTTTCTTTCTATAGAGAGTCAAAAATCACATGACAACAACGGACAATTCATTATTTCAACCAAAGATTACAGTTATCAAATATACAGAGATGAACAAAAGGATTACTCACCCAACCTATACATTGAGATTACAAGATTTCTCTCTCTTAATACTCTGTATACGATTAAATCAGTGAATAATAGTGATCCCTCTTCTTATCTTTATATTCTCTCTTTTTCTCTCTTTGTCTACTCACATCCTGTCTTTCTTAGAATGATGCAAATGAGTGCATATTTATAGAGAAGTTTGGAGACCCTTCATCTTCAATAGAACAACAAATAGTCACCTCTATTAATATTCCAAGATTCTTTTAGTATTTCGAGTGTGGCAATGGACTACATATCACTAATATAATTACAAATATTAACAAGCATCTCGTATGTCAAGTCCTGAGGAAGCATCTCCCTCTCTTCCTCCTCCATTGAGGTCACTTTTGGCTATTAACAATTGCGAACATATGATGATCATATTCATTAGTAACTGTGTATGTGAATGCATATATGTGTAGCTTGCAAGGATCTAGCTGAAAAGTATGTCATGACAATCTTAGGAAATATAATTGTAGATGAAAGATAGGAAATGCCTTGGTTGGATTAAACTCAACTTACGACTAAGATGTCCTGTTACCCTAGAGATATAACTATAATTGTAATTGGAAATGCTAAACTCTATTGAAATAAAAAAAGTTGAAAAATTTTTTTTTAAAAGAAATATGCATATTGAAGAATTAGATTGCAAAGGAAATAATAAAAAGTCATACTTAAAGTTATTTAAAAATATATATAAAATAGCAACAGACCCACTATTATAACGACTCGCCTGTTCTGAGCCAAGA
The DNA here is from genome assembly GCA_033002965.1 of Piper betle. Lineage (NCBI taxonomy): Eukaryota > Viridiplantae > Streptophyta > Magnoliopsida > Piperales > Piperaceae > Piper > Piper betle. The sequence continues at coordinate 375 of JAURVB010013507.1, read as the reverse complement.
GCCAAGTGTTACTATATGAAACTAAGTGTCTCATAAATTAATTTTTTATTAATTATCAAGATTTTAAAAACCATGACATAAAATATAAGATAATAAATGCTCGAAATAATCTAAGCCTCATGAATTGAACCAAAATCCCACTGTCATGCAAACAATTTAGAGAAAAGAATAGTCCAATAAGAGAGTCCTCCAGTTGTCCCAACTCTACCCATCCTTGCATGTTCATATTTGCGGAGGCAATTCCTCGTTAGTGATAAAAACACTAAGTCATATAATTACAAAGAAAAATTAATACATTCCACAACATTATTAATTCAACTTTTATTGATCATGATCCTATGCTGAGCTATTAATATTGTAAAACCCACGATTCGA